>JALMGF010000455.1:0-288798 GCA_023333645.1 Sceloporus occidentalis | reverse complement strand
AAAGGGGGTCTATTCAATTTACTTACCCCAGTGTGTGTGTATTATTTATACCCTCAGCAGGGTCCCCGGCACAAAGGAGAGGAGCAGGAAACTCACATAAAGTCATAACCCTATCCCATGCATGTTTAAATTCCCTCACTGTATTAGCCTCTACCACTTCTGCTGGAATGCTGCTCCACTTATCTACCACCCTCTCAGTAAAATATTAAACGGACGGACAAAGCGTTGCTGTAAACATATTTTCTCGGGCGTACATTTTGTTCCCCACAGAAGTAAAGGTTTTGGGTATCGGAGACTCTGGAGACAAGCTGACCGTCCTCCGCGGCTGTCCCGGAGCAGCCGGCCCCCCTGGGCCAAAAGGAGCCCCCGGGGAGAAAGGTGAAGCTTCCTCTCATAGATGAATTATTATTATCAGTATTATTAATGTTTATTTGCTATTGTTGTTATATTTCATTATTAACATGTTTATTGATATTATATTTTATTATTATTGTTGTCATTATTATTTATAATACTATTGTTGTTATATTTTATTTGTTATTATATTTTATTATTTGTTACTATTATTGTTTTTGTTATATTTTATTTGTTTACTGTTATTTTATTATTATTATTGTTATTATTAATAATAATATTATTATTATATTTGATTCTTTTTATATTTTATTATTAATTTGTATTTGTTTTTATTGTTATGATTATTATTACTATTATTATTAGGTGAAAAGGGCTTGATGGTTTACCAGGAAAAGTTGGACCAGCGGGAGAGAAAGGTTTGTTCTTATTGATCAAAATTTCAACCAAGGCTGTTCCCAAAACTCGCGTGGTAGGCGACCTCGTCTTCTAATCCGGTCGTTTAAACCGGCCCTCGAAATCAAAGATCAACGGATGCGTTGTGAATACCGAGATAAATGCGAAATCTTTCATTTTATGGCCAAAACCTAAAAAAAACAAAAAATCTTTCATTTATGGCCAAAAAAAACCCAAAGACCACCCAAACAGGTTGTACAAACTGACCGCTGTATCTCCCACCAGGAGAGAAAGGAGATGCAGGACCCCAGAGCTGATGTACGGTGAGTAAAAAAATATACGAAATCCGGAACTTTCTATCGTAACGCAGGAAATCTGTAGATTCTGAGAACTTTCCGTGATTTTCAGCTCCGAGGAACTGCAAGAACTGCTGGAGCGAGGAGAATTCCTGAGCGCTGGTATAACATCTACCCCGACGGCCAAAAGCCCCTCATGGTCCTGTGCGACATGGACACCGACGGAGGGGGGTGGATTGTGAGTAACAAAAGACGCCATTTCTTCTGTTACTTTGTATCTTTTATAAAATACCGGTCCCCCCAGGCCACGTCTTCTACCGGCAGCTGGGGGTCACCTGGCCGGCCGTCTACATGAAGCAGGTTTGGAGAGAAGACTTGGTCAGCCAGGAGACAATGCGAGCGTGTAAAGTTCTGACGTGGCCACCTGGGCTATCGTGTTACTTAATAGCCACCGACCCACGTTAATCATCTTCTGGCCAGACGATTGGGTAGGGCAGGATTTCCCACAGGGGGGTAATTTGTCTTTTTTGCCCCAACAGGTGTTTCAAAGGCGATGGGACGGAACTGTGGACTTTTTAAGAGATTGGAACTCCTATAAGCGAGGGTTTGGGAGTCAGCTGACCGAGTTTTGGTTGGGAAACGATAATATTCATAAACTGACGTCTTCCGGTGAGTCTTTATTTTTCGCCTCGTGGAAACACAACATTCGCAGAGATTTGGAACGATTTTCTCCTCTGTAACAAAGAAAAAAGTTAATATTCCAGAAATAAATGCCGTTTTTCTAATCCAGTTCTCGGATTCATGCAGGTGAATTGTCTGATTTGTTGTTTTTTCTCCTCGAACGTCCAGGAACGTGTCAGCTCCGCGTCGACCTCACCGATTTCGACAATAAGTCCACGTTTGCAACGTACGCCTCGTTCAAAATTTCAGCAGAGGATGAGAAGTACAAACTAACTCTGGGGGCTTTTACCGGAGGCAGCGCGGGTATTTATTCATTTCACACCCGGTTCAACGACGGATTCTTTAGATAATCAAGAAATCCGCTGCCCTCCCACCCTGAGACCACCGAGCCGATATCCATTATATATCATAAAAAACATTATTATTATATAAAATATATAATAATAACATAATAATGTTTTATATTATTATTATTACATTATTAATTATATTCATAATAATTTTGATATTTTGATAATATTTTTATAATAATTGTGAAATGATTATTTTGTAATAATACAAATTTTGATATGTTTATTTTTTATTAATGATAATTATATTAATAATAATAGTTTTGATATTATTCTTTATTTTTAATAATGATAATGATGGTTATTAATGATAATACTATTACTACTAATATGTTTGATATGATTATTAATAATGATGATGGTTATTATTTAATACTACTACTACTACTATGTTTGATATTATGATTATTTTTTATTATTAATAAAGATAATGATGGTTTATAATAATAATATTTTGATATTTTTTTATTAATAATGATAATGATGGTTATTAATGATAATAATAATAATATGTTTGATATATAGTAATAGTATTATATGATTTAATTGTCTTTTTTTCTTTTACACGTAGGAGACTCTCTTGGTTACCACAACGACCGACCGTTCACAACCAAAGACCAGGATAATGACATTTATGACCTTAATTGTGCCACAAGTTTTAAAGGCGCCTGGTGGTACGGGAGCTGTCACAACGCCAACCTCAACGGTCTCTACCTGAGGGGCTCGCACACGAGCTACGCCGACGGCATTATCTGGGAAACCGGAAAAGGCGACTACTACTCCTACAAGATCACCGAAATGAAGTTCCGACCCGTGTAACGGGCTCCCTAACCCCATCCGGGACTGGAAGACGGGCCCTTTCGGTGTCTTCCGTTAAATTTAGTGGGAAATCCACAGGTTCCGATCTCGGACTGGTGTTATTTTTCTCTTTTAATAGCTGGGGGTGGAGGGGATTCTGTGAAAAATGTTACAAAAGCTCAAAATTATTACTTTTGTTCTTTCTTACAAATAAACTGAGAACGCAAGCAAAAAACCTGATCTGATGTGTAAAAGTGCGGTACGGAGATAATAATAAAACAAATTCCCCAAATTGTGGAGTACTAATCCCATCAGGCTCAGCCACATCAGTAGGCGTCCTGGGGTCTGTGTATGGGATGCCCATTCATTTAGTTGCATGTAGTTTTCACTGCGGCCACGAGGTGGCGATGTTGCCTCAAAAGAAATGACATTTCCAAACCGTATTATACTTTAAATTTATTTATGCTAGATTTTCAGATTTTTGTCCTATTATAATATTATTGACCAAATATAAACAACTAAAATCCACTCAAATACAAAAAAAAATCTAAATTCTGAACTTTAAAATCCTATAGGAAATATTTATTAAGCGGTGAGACGCAATACCCGTCGCAATACATGCATTTCTCTGTTAAAACCAGAATTCCACGCCATCTTTGCGCCCGTCTGCTCCGTTAAAGCTCCGGAAACTATCGGGAACGGGGAATATTCCAGATTTATAATAAAGGCACAATTACTAATATTTATGTTAACAACAGCAAAGAGATCGGAAGCCGGCGAGCGATTTTATAATCGTTTAAAAAAAAAAAAGAGAAAAAATCATTGGCTGCCGTGACAACAAAACTTTCAACCTATCGATGGCTTTTGCTTGTATCACATGACGGCAGCTTAGAATTAAGTATTCCCTGAGAAAGTTGGAATGTTGGAAAATGTGACCGGATCAGAGTTTTCTAATCAGGTCAGTAGTTTGCCATTTCGGGGCGATTAGTAGCGGAAATTACAAATTAACCCTTTAAAGAATAAAACGTAGGTCGCGTCCCTTTAAATGAAGTCATTGATAGGTCGGCGTTAACGATGATACGCGCCGTTTAGTGATCCAGACCGCAGCATTGGCTTGACTTGGAATAGTTGAGACGGCTTCCTGAATCCCTTGGAGGAGCAGCTTGGCATCGAGTGACATCTTAGTCTGTCAAGGGCAATTATCCTAATCCCCCACAGCCTCTCCGAGTCAGGAGCCCGGCTTAGCAGCAGACGAAAGCTTTATTCGCGCACGACTGTCGCCACCGGACTGTTCAAACCGGGGGTTTTTACAGGAAAAAAACAAACATAAGGCGGAATGGGTTTCTTAAGATCCTGCTGATTTTTTCCTCCCCGCCGGAGCCGTCGAGGTTCCCTAAAGCAGCGCGCTTTCTCGTTCTTTGGAATTTGATGCATTCCACGCTCCTCCGAGGACTCGATGGACGGCACCTCCGAGCAGTAAGACTGCCTCCGAGTGCCAAGGAAGCCCGAGGGGGTCTGAGGCTTTTTTGGGGCGGGGGTTGGAGGATTATTATCAGATTCCCAGATCTGCGTAGGATGGGAGCAGCTCATGGAAAAAAGGTACGGGACCCTTTAACTAAATGAAACTTTTCTTGCATTCATAAGATAATAACCATTTAGCTAATACCCCCCCCCCCCGGCCTGCAATGAGCTTCTGCCATGGAAATCCTCATTACACCTGTGATAAGGATCAAGCGTTTCTATTTTCTTTAGATTTTAGCGAATAAGTCTGCACCTTGTATAACGTCAGCATTACCTCCTATACTGGGTAGACGTTCCATTTAAGAGGGCAGATCGGGGGGTAAAACCCTTCTTGTGCAGGTGCACAAAAGGCATACCCTCCCAATTACAAAACATCTAACATTTGCAGCGATGCGTGGGTTAAAATACCCTGACAACGGGTGGCTAAGTTGCGAGCAAAGTTTGGCCGTTTTCCTCCATGGTCTCCTCCAGGAGGGATTATGGGAATTGTAGTCCAAACCTGGAGGCTCCGGAGCTATAAATGAATTCCGCATCGCAGCCGGGCTGTTAATGATTATTTGCGTCGTTAATAATAAACTGCGTATCGAGGGAAATTTTAATGTTTTTATACCAAATATTGATTATTTTTGGCTATTACTTTTTCAGAAGGCGGCAGATAATCAGTTTTTTGGTATAATAGCTGTCTGCACGGTGGGCTTAAATATTAATGGGATGGGGGGGTAATAAAAACTACCCCCACCGTGCCGAGGAAGTCCATATAGATTCCAAAGCCTTATATCCATAATCTGACCCGAAGAGCTTGCCATCAGTTCTGTTACGCCCCCCTAGGGGGAATTCCTCTGGGGCCAAGTATTATCTTGTTGATGGTCCAGGGGCCCCTAGGCATAAGACCCTTATTTTTCTATCGGAATGTGATTTTATGTTTGCACAACTTTTGCATTCATTATAATGGGGGGGGGGGCTGACTGAGGCACCTGGGACATTTTTTGTTTAGGGGGTGTGGTTAGAGAAGGAGCTGGGGGTGGGGCTATGAATGTAACCAAGTAGGGCATTTAAAAGAATAATGGGGTTTATTTACCCCGTTTAATTTATTAACCCGTTTCCTGCTGTTTCTATACACATTATCGGGGCTTTTAGGGCTGTAGAACCCTGCGATCCCCCTGCGATCCCCCTAGATCTCCTAGAAAAGAGGGGCATCGGGGAGGAGAGAGGGGCCTCAGGGGACGGGTGGGGAGAGGGGCACATGGGTTTGTGAGAGGGACTGGACAGACTAAACAGGGACACTTGGCAGGTATAGAGCATTTTATACGTGCGCGATGCCGCTGTGGAGAGATGTGCGTCGGCCGGCGTATGAGACGCAGAATGTGAGGGGTCTCTGTGTCGGATAACGCACAGCGGGGGTTCTGAACGCTCCAAAGCCCCGCTCGACCTGCTTAGGGGAAGGAGCTTAAGGCATCGCTGGAATTCCTCGTTCTAAAATGTCCTGCGCGCCGGCGGCGGAGTCAGTCGGGGGGCCGAGGCAACCGCTTCTAAAACTACCGCAAATGGCTGCAAAAATAATAAAACTGGGGGGGGGGTTCCATTTGTTTCTCCGATCGTTCTCCGCGGCCGTTCTCTCTCACACCGTTATGGCCGTAATTTGGAGGGTATGCCTTTTACCCGAGAATTATTTTTTTTTAAAGGGACAGTACGCCTATTAGCGGCGGGTGAGCCGGTTGGTTCGCGGCACAGAATTTTTTTTTTATTTTTTTTTTATATATCGATACATTAGAAAAAAAATATACAAAACAAAATAGCACTAAGTTCCGGTTTTCTGAAGGACGCGGGATGCTGGAAATGCTTCTGGTCATTTTATTCATTTTATAATTAAAGACGCTGGGAACAAGAGGCCAGTGTTTAAAAAGGACAGAGGAGCCTTTATATTAACCAAAAAAAAGAAATCTGACCTCCCCGGCTGCGTAGATTTTACTTCTATGTGGGAGTTTTCCCAACATTTACTATGAAAGAAATTAATAGGATGAGGTCATCAACATTTTGCTTTTATTCTCTAAATAATTCCTATGTCAAACAAATATTTCCAACAATGCCAATTTAAATATCTGATTATTTCCCCAAAATGATTGTTATTTAACCCTCTGTTATCTCCAGTGCAAATGGGTTATTTCGACGTGTTATCCCATACTATATTGAATATTTTTTTCTTTGATATTAGGACAGTTTATTGTACAGCTTGCCTCTATCGGCACTGAAAAGGTTAATCCACGCTAAAAAAAAAAAAGTCCCTTTCTAACTATTTGGACAGTGGAATGAGTAGCGCGCAATCTACGGATCCGCAAAGGGTTAATATACCCATTACTAGCCCAGCTCAATATTTACTAATTATATTCATTATTATAATATGTCGCCGGCTCTGGCAAAATACGGAATCATCTAGAAGGACGAGGTAATTGCCTCTAATGGAACCCACTAAATTGAAGAAGAAGAATTAACCTCTTGTGTTCCCCGGATAATGGTGCAGAAGCAAATAACCTCTTTAACCAACGATCCTCCTGGGTCAAAAGGGCTTTTAACCCAAAACGATAAATGTCCCGGCGTGAAAAAAATTACTATGTGTATTATATATTATATAGATTATTCAGATCCTTTTTTTTACATATTTTTTGGACCCCCGGAGGGGCATCAGAGGAGGAGAGAGGGGCATCGGGGGGATTTGTGGGATAGAGGGACTTTCCACAACACTTTGCCCAGTCCCTCTATCCCACAAATCCCCCCGATGCCCCTCTCTCCTCCTCTGATGCCCCTCCGGGGGTCCAAAAAATATGTATTTTGGGATCTAACAGAAGCCTTGAAACAAAAACCTCCCATCCCAATAAAAGCACAGGTGCGATTCCTCCCCGCTTCCAGTAGGGGGCGCCATAATACCGGTTTGTGTCCAATGAGCGTAATTGAACGCACGATGCTGGGATGCGCGTCTAACACCTCCACCTCGGAGCGTAGACTTCTTTATTTTTAGCAGATTGCCTAGCAACGCGATATCACGCGTATAATTTAATCCGCAATCGTATAAGAAGCGATCGGTGTGATCCCCGTTATCCCGATCGCCGCGGGATACATGTTTAGGAATGTGAGAGTCGGGGCTCAGAATCGATCCCAAATCACAAGTTTTTGGTTTTTTTTTAAATGCCCCCCAACAACTAAGCCTTTGGGGAAACCAAATACTGAATTTTATACATTTAAAAAGAAAAGTATGATAAATATACATAAAACGTATAATAATAAGGATAATTTACCTAAATACTTTAATTTTGTGGCTTTTTATTTTTTTATGCAATACAGAACCGTCTCGTATCGTCCAGTCCGACGGGGTCACCCTGATCCTGGCCATCACCCCCCAATAAAATATTAGTTTTTGTGCACTGAAACATTGTAACAAAAACAAGTAAATAGGGAATCTGGAATGGATGTCGATAATCTTTTTAATGTTTACATTTTTAAAAATTTTTACGCATTCGCAGCTTCACATTTTTGAATCCATATCCGCAATTTTTGGCTTTTTCCAGGGGCTTCTTTCCTACAATAACGTCTTCTTTTGTTCATTTCTGCGTAACTTCCGATGCCTGAAGGTATTTTCTTGAGGCCGGTCTTTGGGATCTGTAGCAGATGTTAGTAGAGGACCACTGAAGAAGACAAGTTGTTGACCATTTGGGGAGATTTAACCAAAGGGTCAGAGGCTCGGTTGTAATATAAAGAATCCCTACTTAACTGAGAGGGTGGTAGATAAGTGGAACAGCCTCCCAGCAGAGGTGGTAGAGGGTAATACAGTGAGGGTATTTAACCTGCATGGGATAGACATACGGCTCCTGAATCTAAGACGAGACCAACGACTGATTGCGGTTAGACGGGGTCCGAATGGGGTCGATCCCAAGTTCTTAAGATCTTCTTTACCCTCAGAAGAGATTTGGTTCCGACGCGGCGATGATAGAGAGGATCGGGGCTTTATTGTCTTAATGAAGAAATAATTAGCAGCGATTTCCAGCTTGTGTAGATCTTTCGGGAGACGGCGAGCGCCAGAAACCTGATACTGGAGGCGTAATGGGATCCGGCGGCCGCTCTCCGCGTGACTTCTCGTTGACTGCCCAATCTCTGAAACTGCCCCACGATATTAATTTTCTCTATTAATATCGCATAAAAGATTTAGATTTAATAAAGAAGCCCAATTCCGAGGAATCCGATAACAGCGGTAATCTTATACCCCCCACTATGTGCCTACGAGCAGATAGAATGACTCCTTTTAAAAGGACGAGAGCAGGAAACCAAAAAAAAAGAGAATTCTTAAAAAAAAAACACAATTTCTCATAATTCTGGCTTCAAACCGTTAAAATTATTTTAAAAAATACGGTAATTGTGTCTTCTGTTTGATTTCTGACTTTGAGTTAAAGAAACGTCTTCGTTTTCAGAATTGGAAACTTTCAATTATTCTGGACCTTCGTTTTGTCCAGAAGTTGAATTTAAAAAAATTTAAGATAAAAATACCCAAATTCTCCAAATACTCAGCTGCCAATCGGTTAAATGTGTGCCCAAAATGCCCTTTGAATAAGAAGCTCCGGGTTGGAATATCTTAAAAATACCGTATTTTAGGAATTAGAACAATATTAACGCCAATATAAATAGTATTTTTTATTAGTTTTATTCTATTTTGATGCATTTTCTTTGAAATTTACAACAACTTAAGACATTTGTGGGTTTTTTTAAGGAGGAAAATGTTTCTGATTAATAGAATTTAAACATATAAAATAAACCATAGCTTCACTTTTTAGAACTAATTATTTTTTTGGGGGGGGGGGGTCCTGTAGATAATACTTTTTTAAGGCTGCTGAGTTGAATTGAAACTTTCCCTTACAAAATAAAAAATTTCGTTTTGAAATGCTAGAGTTTCTAAACCACGCAGAGCTGGAGTTATTCTGGATAATAATCGCCTAGCAACGGTTTGAATAAATCAAGAAGATATGGAGGGGGATACATAGGGGTTTTTTCTTCATTATTGCTACTGTGTAACGACGCGTGTTTCACATTGTAAAAAATCATGTTATGCATCGACGTATAGGAATGAATGTAACAGCAGCATGTGTAAAGAAATAATTCTGTGAAAGGTGCACTGCGGTAGAACGGGATAAAAAGTTTAAATGCCCCATGCGTATTGGACAGAAGTTTGCCCCCCCCCGATGTATGTGGCCCCCCCAGTAATGTTTACAATGAATGGCTGAGAATTTTTCCCGATCCCTTCGCAAAAGGGAAGGTCGACTTTTATCAGCAGAAGGCAAACTCCATCGAGGGAACCAACAGGTTTTGGAATTTAAATATTGACTTAGGAGGGACGGCAAAAATCAAACATTCGCAAGTTTTTTACCAGCGGGAATTTTTGTTCTTTTTGGATTTCGTGATATATGTCAACAAATCGCAAGATAAGGGCGTTGATTTTATATAAGGGCCCAATGCCTATGGGCCCCAATTTTCTAAGCCCTGGGACTAAAAGGTCTGAAATATACCCTACCCCAATCCATACATGTCTGTAGTAGAATCGAAGGGGTAACATTGGGATCCTGGCAAACTGAGCGGGGTTATTTTAGTCCATGGGGTGTGTCTTGCTGATTGACTTGATGCCCACCGTACAAACAGATGTGGACCCCCAAAGCGTACGTTGGAGAAGCGTTAAAGATGGGACGTAGGTGACATGTCGATGGTGGGTGGAATAGATAGAAAAGGGTGAGGCATGACCAGGAGTGGGTGTGTCCAACATTTAGCCACACCCCTGACTCCATCACCCCCCTAAAAGCTTTCACTCAGCCAAGTGCCAGTCTATCCAATGGGGAGGACCAGTCTGGTCACCTTCAGGTCCATCTCCCTTAAACAGTTAAAATTAGAAGGGGCCACATACTTCATTTGGGTCCCAGTTGGGAAACCGAGCCTGAGGACAATGATACGTGGCTGTAGGAGCCCATCATCCCCACCACAGGGGCCACAGTATATGTGTAGACACGTGAACATGTATGTAAACATCTAGAAGGTTTCGGATAATATTAAAAATGGATAAAACTGCGTGAAATGACATCACGGACCCCGTTTCTCATTTACCTCTCTTTACAGAAGGAGTACTCAGTGCAGGCCAAGTTCCGTCACAACAACGGGAAACACGTGATGAACGGATCGGGTACGTAACAATCCCAAAACACGCAAACGTGAGAATAATGCTGGAAGCGGTGTTTTTATTTTACGTCCTAAGAATTTACGTGAATAGAACAAGATGCGCGGTGTCCTAATTATTATATCGCTGATATTTCTCATACTTCAACCCAACGGAGGTTTTATACTTTATGGCAAATGCATTGGAATCAAAGGAGAGAGAGAGAGGAACAGCGAGAGCTTTGTGTCTTCATAAAATGCTAACACCTCATCTCATTGGGCAGGGGTATTGTTCTATTACCCCCCACACCCCTCTGCACATGTGGCAGAAGAAGAGGGGATCAACCATTGTCCCTCGTCCACAGTGGTGGGGGGGGTCGGAGGAACCCCCTTTGTTGTTTTTTTTTAATGTATTTTCAGACTTTTTAAACAGCCGAGTTTTGAGTGTTTCAGGCGAGGTCATGCGACTTGCCTTTCATTCTGGGATTGCAGGTGTTAGCATGTGAGGGCATTCGACTTGCTCGCGTTAACCCTTTGTCCTTGTTGTTATTAACACCGCAGTTACATCTAGCAGCGTTTCAGGTGTGCTGGATGTGTTTACTAAACTCGAGATGAGCGCTAAACCCAAGATAAGGAGCCCTAAACCGGAATCAAAGATTATCAATTATTCAACATTTCCAATAGGAGGGGGGCATTCACCCCCCCCGAACCTCAATATCGTATCACTTCAAAAAATGATCAACCTACGAAGTGATTTCCATTTTCCTCGATAAACCTGGAATAAGATATATAGCCGATCGATCGATGCGGAGAAACGCTCCTCGCCCACCAGGCTGGCTATATATATATATGTTAAGAAGCCTCCCCATTGCGTGTAATTATTGTCGTTGCCATGGAGAAAGACCTTATACTGACAAGCGTTATGAGAACAACTTGTACCTTGGCATGCGCGAGCTGCCGACAGCTGACGGGAGGCTTTTCACAAACATAACCAGAGATCCCGATCATTAGAACGTCTGACTAATTCCAGAGAGAAGAACGGGATGTGGCCATCAGGCGCGGCCGCCTCGCCAAGCGATCCCCCGATGTTCAAAAAATTATATTAATTTATTAAATTATTTATTAATAATAAAGAAATGTGAATTCACTATAATTCCCATTATCCCCCATTAGAAACCCCCAAAGGGCCACATCTGGGCTGCCTCGCCAATGTTACTTGCCCTATACAGCCATGGAAGGCAACTTGGTCTGCGCCATATGACACGCTTAATTATGGGGGGCCGTTATATTTGTTGGGTGAGGTCTCCTTGTCCCCAGTGTGGGGGGGGGGCAGAGGGGCTTTACACCCGAACTCAGCCACTATATCCATAAACAATTAGCGAGCGTTATGGTGATTTTTACGAGGTTCTCCATGAAGAGGACACGAAGGTCAAATAACTGCCTCGGGGGAATAAGCACTCAACAGGAGGGCAAAGGCAGTGAGTGCCGGACGGCGGAGCCATTAAATGGCGATGGTCTGGTCCATGATCCCGACGTCATCTCGCATCCGGCTCCAGGTGTTGGTTACGGCCGGATGATACCGTTCCAGGCGTTATCGGCGCGTTACGTTATTTATATATCGCCGGCAGGTTCCGTAGCGCAGCGAGCTACACCCAGGTGAAAAAAGAACCTGTTTGCTTGCCGGTTCTGTAAATGTTTGCCGCGTTATCGGAAGATGAAACGGAAAGTTTGGTTAGGAAAGTATTCAAAACCGATAACCCAACCGCGGGGCAGATCTTCTGTTTTTCGCTAATAATTAACTGTTTAAATTCCACTGGGGGGAGCGATCTGTAGATTGGGGATGTTGTCGACAACCAATTTTTTTAACTCATAATAGAGGTCATGGACGCTTTATGTCCAGACCAGTTAGACTGGTAGTCACGTCTGGTGGTGGATAAATGGAACAGCCTCCCATCAGAAGTGGTAGATGCTGATACAGTGAGGGAGTTTAAACATGAATGGGATAGGCAACCAAGACCGGAGCGAGGATGGTCTGAGCTCTTATACCAGCGGGCGAAGGGGCAGATTACGTGGCACCGGCGGAAATTCTATTTCTTATTTTATCTTCTTTACCAAATTTTCTCTTTCCGGGGCTGCTTATATCAGGATTTTTAAACCCGTTCTGTCCGCGCGTTGATGCCAGAAGTGAAAGTCGGAGAGTTTCTCGATCTTCGGTGTTACAAAGTAACAGGCGGGGAACCTTGTGAGCGACGGGGTATCCCCCGGTGTCTGTGGGAGAGGCGCGGAGGGGGTTAATTCTCCTGCTGTATTGCAGAGTCCCTGTTTCAGTCGGATTTCTCCCGTCGGGGGGGGGGAGGGCTGCGAGTCACGTGACCCCCCCCTCCTCGCTCTCGCTGAAAAGATCTTGCGGGAGCGAACGCTCTGCAGTTCCCTGCCGATGGCCGCGAGCGGCTGCCGGGCCGGTTAGTCGTTGGGTTGGGGACCCCCGAGACGCCGTCATGTCTCAGAAGTGGTTTGACCGGGTGAGGGTGCCGGAGGCCGCCCCGACGGGAATGCACCGAACGATGCTGGTCAAGTCTGGTGAGCGGGTGTCTCTGAGCACGGGGTAGGGTAACGTGGGCACTCGGGGTTACCCCCCCGTCTGTAGTATGGGGTAGGTTGCAGTGAAGCAGAATTAGCTGCTCGTTCCTCCTCTGATTGGTTTGAATCACGCACCGTCTAACGGGTTCGCCATCCGAGGATCAGGCAGGAATCCCCCTCGTAGATCAGACTCGGATCGTCGGGATTCTCGTCTCCTCCGTCTTGATTTTGGAGACGCCGATCGTGAAGGAGCTGAAAGTTTTCGGGGTTTTACGGTTTGTCTTTAAGAAGTTCTGCAGCAGCCGGGCTCTATAGGCTTCACATGTAGGTTCCAGGAATATCTTCACCCCCCCCCCCATGTCTCAGGATCTAGAATGAGGTCCTTGGATTTCCTGAAGATGCCTTAATAGCACCGGTAATGTTACCGTGAAATGTTTCTCCATCCAGAGGGTAGTAGATAAGTGGAACAGCCTCCCAGCAGAGGTGGTAGAGGGTAATACAGCGAGGGCATTAGACATATAGCTCCTGAATCTAAGAGGAGATCAATAAGGGCCGATTGGGTCTGATCTGGCTAATTATGGTGAATTTTATGCCGGAATGTACTTTACTTGGACATATAAATTCATTAGTGAGACGGAGAAACCTCGCGATCCAAATAACGCATTACGTAAAACCACGGAATCCTCCCCGATATTTATTCTAGATTTTCTTTGCTTATTTTACTTTGCTTTGATATTTAATAAATTGACCGTAAAACCCTTTTTAATCCGGTAATTCTGGTGTCGCTGAAATCCATTAACCCTTTGTAGCACCTGGGGGGGCCTTGCATGCTGCATTTGCACAGAGAACGAGTATGGGGTGTATGGCTGGGGGTACGGGGTGTATGGCTGCGGGTATGGGGTGTATGGCTGCGGGTATGGGGTGTATGGCTGCGGGTACGGGGTGTATGGCTGGGGGTACGGGGTGTATGGCTGGGGGTACGGGGTGTATGGCTGCGGGTACGGGGTGTGTGGCTGCGGGTACGGGGTGTGTGGCTGGGGGTACGGGGTGTGTGGCTGGGGGTACGGGGTGTGTGGCTGGGGGTACGGGGTGTATGGCTGGGGGTACGGGGTGTATGGCTGCGGGTACGGGGTGTATGGCTGCGGGTACGGGGTGTATGGCTGGGGGTACGGGGTGTATGGCTGCGGGTACGGGATGTAGGGCTGCGGGTACGGGGTGTATGGCTGCGGGTATGGGGTGTATGGCTGCGGGTATGGGGTGTATGGGGTGTATGGCTGGGGGTACGGGGTGTATGGCTGGGGGTACGGGGTGTATGGCTGGGGGTATGGGGTGTATGGCTGGGGGTACGGGGTGTATGGCTGGGGGTACGGGGTGTATGGCTGGGGGTATGGGGTGTATGGCTGGGGGTATGGGGTGTATGGCTGCGGGTATGGGGTGTATGGCTGCGTACCTGATGGGGGGGGGTGAGGACTCCGACGTCTAAAGAACCCGAAATCCTCCCGTGAAATAACTTTAAAGGAACTCCAGGCTGTAGGAGCCTCCTATGGGGTGTGGATGCTTTTATTTATTGGGAATAGACATATTTACCCCAAGATTTCCTGACTCCGCCCCCCCATGGGGTAGAAATACGTCGCATACAGGAGAATGGTTAGAAAGTGATGAACAGATGACTGGTTGTGTCCCTACGGAATTGGGTGGATTTATTCCATGGGGCAAATTCAGTGTTTCTGGGGGAGAAGCTCACCGGGGTCAACCTGGCCAAAAGTGACGACCCACGGAGACCCCAACAGAGTAACCCATTCATTGCCTGAGGCGGGCGCCGAGCTTTAATCCTGTAGCCCAACACGGTGTATTAACACATTCAGTGCCACCAATGGCATGAAATTCACAACGAGAGTCTCTGAAACCCAGGCGATGGCGCAAGATGCAGCTCTGTGCCATTACAGGAACTTAACCCTTCATGTACCAGAATGCCACGGAAAGTCTGGTCCTACGGTAATAAATTGAACCAATAGTTAAACTTTATGGCCAAGTGTGATGGGAGTAGCTGCCAGGTTACACGAGGCAGAGGGACTGATCGAGGCGATTTTTTTTTTAATTTTTTTTTATTTCAATCATTGGGGATCTATACCTAGTATTTACGCGGATACATCTAAAATAAATAGCCACAAAAGCTTACAATCCAATGTAAGCGAATCGACTTTGTCGGGAAAGACGGCCGGGTGACCTGCCTAGTGACAAACCGTCTAGAAAAGAGACCGACGAGCCGGCACTCGATGATACACACGAGCTCTGAGTCCTCCGAGCGCGGCACGGCCTCCCGTCACTCGCTTTCTGCGCAAACGACTCCAATATGATCGGTAAATCGGTTGCCGTATTAATCTCCGCTTACGCCACAGATTAGCAGAAAGGAGACGCAAACGCCAGTCGGGGTTAAACCTTGCGTTACCATGGAGACCGCTCACTTGTCACGGCGCTCACCGGAAATCTGTTATTTGCTTTTCATTATGAGTCTGCTGGTTACTGGGCGCTGGATTTATCGCGACGTTCGTCCGTCTCTCAAGGCCGCGAGGAAGCGGGGGATCAGAATAACGGAGAGGAGCGAAAACCCCCCCATCTCCAAAATACTGGGGGGCAGCGTTACTTCCCAGTCACCGTGGTAACACAGGAGCAATGCCATGTATGTGTCATGTGACCTCTTGTAACGTCACGACATACGTGACCGATGGGCATGTGACGCCAAACGTGACGCGCCGTGAGACTTTGTGGCCGCTTCCTCTTCCCGCTTTAACTTCCGCGAATGTCTGCCCTGAGCAAACCTCTGGCAAACCGGCCACATGCCCGGCGGCCCCTTACCCTCGCTCACACGGCAGATCTGGCCCTTGTGGACATGTGTATCCAGCCTTGGGGGCCGCGTGTATCCAGCCGTGGGGGCTGCGTGTATCCAGCCGCGGGGGCCGCGTGTATCCAGCCGCGGGGGCCGCGTGTATCCAGCCGCGGGGGCCGCGTGTATCCAGCCACGGGGGCCGCGTGTATCCAGCCGCGGGGGCCGCGTGTATCCAGCCGCGGGGGCCGCGTGTATATCATTTAGCAGCTGTTGGCCAGGGCTGATCTTCCCCAGTCCGGCCCCAGCTCGGATGATGAACTTTTCTCCCTTCATTCTAATTTTTCTTATTTCTGTTTTTTTATTTAATTTGATTTCTGAAGTTTTTTTTATCGGTTGACTTTCAGTGAGACTGATGCCGACGATCTAAATAATCAAGAATGAAGATAAACTCAAACTCTAAACAAAAAACCTAAAAAAAAAATCACTATTTTTGGTATCTTCTTATATCCCACGGAGACCTAAACCGACTTTTACTGCGTCTCGATCACCGCGTTCCTTGGCAGATACGGTCATCTCGAAACGTTCCGACGCGTTCATTTATTGATGCAAAAATGTGCATTTTATCGAATTACTTTTTTAACCCAAATGTGTCGGCTCCAAACAGCAGTAAATAACACAAAAACGGCATACGCCAGGTCTTTGTAAACAGAGTGTCCTTAATGCCCGTCCGCCACGAGTCAAAGGGCGACGTCACAGGTGGGCGAGAAGCGGCAATGAGAACGGAGATCATTCCATCAGATTCTTTATTGGATTCATTGTTAACGAGGTTTGCGATGTTTCTGGAATCTGCAACAAATCTTCACAATGTAACAAAAACGAGGAAAGGAGGAACCCGGGGAGTTCATCCCACAACCAGCTCTGGCTTCTTAGAGTTTGCAGAAGATCAGAACAGCCATAAAAAGGATGTCGGGAGCCGCCGGGGGGCGAATGTCCCACCGCTTGTCACCCTCTGCTGGATCAGAGCCGAGAGGCATGAGAGGACCGCTCTCTCGCTCGCTCGCTCTCTCTCGCTCGCTCTCTTTTTTTTTTATTTCTTCTTCTTGGGCAAGGAGCCAAACCTGTTCTCAACCAAACGGTTTGTTCTTTTCGCACCGAGCCAAGTCTCCGGCAGACCATTGAAAACGGCAGAGAAGGAGCCTTTTCTTTGGTCGGGGAAACCAAGCCCTGAGGAATCTGCATTCAGACTCCTGAATTACATTCAATTGGGGAAAACAGATTGTGAAAGGGCCGGTTTAATGTTCTGAGCGGCCCAACCAACCACAGATGCATACTAACTACCTTAATGTGCGTTATTTACATCACAATGGTCGAATGATTGCATTAACCTAAATTTAGGATGCGGTTCCCATATTGAACCCGAAAAAATGTCAAATCACCCCAAAGGTCACCGGGCTCTTAATATCCTTTTGTATTTCCCAGGCTTTTCCCTGACCTTTGAATTACCGAGGACCCTCTTCCTTTCACTGTAATGCCAACCGGGTTAAAAAAACCACATTGTTATGATATTCTTAATATTAAATATTATTATATAAAAAAATACCTATGGTGATCTGTATTGTTCGTTCTCAAAAAAAATAAATAATAATAATTGTCGCGTGGGTGCATAAAATAACCAAATGCACAAAACTTTATATAAAGGAAAACCGTCGGCTCCTTTGGTATTAAAAAAAAAAAAAGGCACTAAAGTCCCCTCCGCGGGATTTATTATTGGCTTTTATTTCCATTCCGGGGGCTCAGGAGAAAAATGAAATAATCTACGACTTTCCTTCCCAGCCATCTTTCTACGTACCGTCTATGCCTACGTTTTCCGCTGTGCGAGACATAAAATTGTGGTTTTGGTTTTTTTGCATCAAACCTTTAATATATTTTGGAATGTTTTTTTTTTAAAAATAAGTGGAAATTAAGGCCATTTTATAAAAAGGGCAATAATAAAAATATTTTTATTTTTTTTCCAATTTGTCCTTTTGCTGCCTTAGATAAATGCGTGAAAAGAGGTGTTTCTATGTATCCAATACGTGTGTAATACATCGAGCACCTATTGCTAAGCAACAGAGCTAATTTCGGGTCTAATCCTACTGCCTTTATTTTCTACTGATTTTCCATAAATTAATAAATACATTTTTTTTTTTTTTTAATTAAAAAACTATCCGTGTTGGATTTTTTTCATTTAGGACCCAAAACAGATGCTTTTTTTGTATTTAAATGAATAATATACCTGAATTTGTTTAAAAAAAAATTTTTGACGCAATTCGTTAAACGTCCTCTCTGTGCTCCGTTCTTCGCTAATATCCAGTTCCGTAGAGGAAAGTCGAATTTAGCGGCTCCTGCCCCCTAACAGGCAATCTGTACCCTGCATAATTTATGTCTCCACCGGGATGGAAAACGACTTGTCTGATATTCCCGACCCATCGCAGGCGTTTAATAAGTAATGGTATTCGGGGTATTTGGTGGCGCTCGTAACGCACCTCTGAGTCCCTCCAAGGATTCTGTTTTGCTCGGTCTTGGTCGAATGACCCCCGACCCCGGGGAGAACTTCTACGGAGAGCGGCCACTGCCGGGGCGAGACGATGAAACCGACCGGGATCACCGGATTCTAACGTTTCAAAGCAAAAAATACTTTAAAAAAACTCCGTAAGGATCGCTGATCTTTATTCTACTTGTGGAAAGTTTGTGAAAGATTTTGTGTTCGAGAAATGGATATATCTTCAGTGTGTACGGCTTGGGAAAGGGGAGAGTGGAGAGTGGAGAGGAGAGAAAAGAGAGAGGGGAGAGGGGAGAGAAGAGACATTTAAATACATAAAGTGGGTTATAAAGGACAGGAGAGGAAAAAGTTGTGTCAAGAGACCGGAATCTAACGCTAGAGGGTCAGAGGCTGAGATGGAACGGAAGGAATTTTTACCCTGAGAGGGTGGGGAGATACATGGAGCAGCCTCCCAGAAGAGGTGGTAGAGGGTAATACAGTGAGGGTATTAAACATGCATGGGATAGACATACGTCTTTACAGCAGGAGAAACGGGGGCCGAATGGGTTCTATTTTTCTGACGTCATCATGTAAAGAAGGGGGTAGATTTCTATTAATACGTTTAAGGAACGAGATGGTTGCCTATAGTAACCTCAATATTCCAATCGCATACTTAAAGACTACAGTTATGTCGCATAAAAGTTAACATTTAACCCCAATATTTCACAAATGGCCTTTTTTATGTTTGGTCGTTTCCCTTTTTGGCCCCCAAATCCCTATGCCTATTTATTTTGGCCCTGATGCCCCTCTCTTCTCCCCCGATGCCCCTCTTTTCTAGGAGGTAAAAAAGTTTTCTGGGTATGAGGGGATCGCAGGGTTCTACGGCCCTAAAAGCCCCGATAATGTAACAGAAAATGTAATAACAGAAATCGCGTTTATTTGTAAAATGGTGCAATTGATCTCATTGGTTGTTTTTCCCGCTGAGTGAATCGACCCCATAAAGTGTATTTCCTCCCCGTTTCCTCCTCCTCTAGAGAATGATTTTTTTAATCCCGTATAATTTGAGGTTTTCCCGAGTGTTCTGAGTTTCTGCCAATGAATTCCACTGATTTATAACAGAAAGCCGCGGAGTAAATATGAACAGGAGACTCATGTTTAATTCATAATAAAGTGCGAGCGCCAATTAAATCCATGCCTCGGGCCACAAAGAGGCGCCACAAAATTACGTTTCTTGTTACATCACTTAGTGGTATTAATGTAGACATCAAGAGTCTAAAATCTTTAAAAATAATAATAAATCGGAATACGTTCAACTGATGCCAACACCGAGCCCTTTAACTGCTTGTTCATACAGGGAACAGCCTTCCAGCATAGATGGTAGGGTTTACACTAGAGGGATATATTGGGTAGACATGCAGCTGTCCGTATCAGAAGGAAAGTCAATAATTAACAGAGCGGCGGCTGTAGGAAGTTTTGTTTTCTGGAGTTACAACGTTTCTGTGTGAATTATTACCCTTTTATTCTGTGTTTGAAGCTGGGAGACACTGGGGAGGAATAGCGCCCTCTGGTGGTGGCCGAGGAAGGGTAAGGAGTGAAAACAAGCAGGGGAGGAGAAAATGAGGAGGGTGTAGAGGAGGAAGAAATGGTTTGGATTTTATTTTCTAATAAACATCCTTTGGCTAATCCGGAACCTGCTGAACGGGTTTATAAACCAAACAAACCGAATTCCCGTATCGCTTGGCAGAAGAGCCAACGCAGGAATCCGACTCCCCGCCTCGCCGATTGATTGCGAAAGCGAGATTTCGAAACTAGAGAAACATTTTTTGTTCTCTTTATCTTCTGCCAGGGTTATTGAACAAAAACAATGCCAATTTATTAGAATATTGGGCCAATTTATTAACCAGAGGTGCGCAACTTCAGACCTTCGAGGCTACCTAGCAGTGGAGGTTTCAAGGTCTTCCCCAATGATACCCCATGGGTCTTTTAAGGTCTTCATTCATGGTCCCCATTGGGTCTTTTAAGGTCTTCCCCATGATCCCCATTGGGTCTTTTAAGGTCTTCATCCATCCATGAATGAATCCATCTGTGTTCAAAAAGAGATCAAATGTGGTCACATGAGAGCAATGGTGGCTTTCCAATCATCATAAAAACCCACCAAGATACCTGAAGATCTCAGCTTCTGCTGGTCTTCTCAACGTGGTAGAGGCCAAAGTCTTGGCTTTGGATTTATCCTACTTGGCTCGTCCTACTGAACGAGTTACAGTCTATTCGCAATGAACGTTACATCACGGCAAACTAATCTCTGTGAACGACCTCTCTCTCTCCGCAGCCTCCATGTACTCGGAGATACAGAGGGATCCTCCAGATATCGGCAGCATTCTGTCTCATCCTGATTACTTGGAGGGAAACCCGGAACTCATCAAGCCCAAAAAGATCCTTAATCCTGTGAAGGCCTCAAGAAGCCACCAGGAGCTCCATCGAGAACTTCTAATGAACCATCGAAGGTCAGATCAGAAGTCAGTCTGGAAAATCACATGGATGTATGTTTTTAAGAATTATTATGAAGATTGCAGAAAGTTTAAGTTTTTATGCCGTCCGTTTTCCGTTAACCCCAAAAAGAACCAAAAAAAGAATTCAAATTCCCTTTTAATTTGTTCGGGAGTTTCTTTTAGATTTATTATTTGTTCCATTGTTACAGTGATAGATGTTTAACACAAGTGTTTCTGTTTTGTTAGGCAACGCATTCCATGAGTCCTGCACCAGTTGTAAAAAAAAAAAAAAAAAAAAGTATTATGGGAGTTCTGACTGCTATAGCATAAAGAGCTGCAAACTGTTAACCCTTTTGAGAACAGATAACACTGCTGGGAGCCGTGGCTGCCAATTTTAGTATTTGAGTCGCTGTCAAATTGTCTTCCACCCTACAAAGAACAAAACCGGAAAGCAGATTATTTAGAATTTTTTTTTGCTTCTTCGAATTGTATGAAATTTATTATAATTTCAGCCGATTAGATCCAGTCCAATAGCTTTATACAGTAAAATTCAAAATAAATGCAGTTATTTTCACAATAAAATTATTTAGAAACATAACAATTTTAACGGAATAAACTCAGTTTTTTTCCAATAAAGTAGAATACAATGACTCTGCCAGTGAGAGAGATTGGCCTGGAGAACGGCTGTAATCTACCCCGATCACTACATGATCTTCACCAAGTCCAATCTTGTAGGTTACTAATACCCGACACAAAGATCCGTTTACAAACACGGGAACAATAAGGGGACGGGGTCGCTGCTGCGGGCGAACGGTCCGGAACCTTTAAATCCTGCGCGGCCCTGCAGCTATAAAACAAGTTACAATGATGTTCAAAAAATATATATATAAAATGTGCAGCCAATCAGAGGAAAGCATTCTGCCAAATATTATGTCCAACCCACAAGATGTGGCCAATGTAAATGCAAGTTTTTTAGCAACCTATTGAATGGTCTGATCAGCGTATTAATATTCCATTCCACTGCATTACTTTTTTCAACTGTAAAAAAACAGATGATTTAAAAAAAAAAAATAGGGGAAAAATATAAAATAAATGCTTACTGGCAATTTTTGATGTAAAAAAATGGATGCACATCACAGAATTATCAGTTTTTGAGAATACATTTGGGATATTAGATCATGAAATAAAAATACTTCCACCGCATTTCCTACATTATGGAACACAGCATTACTTTTTTGTTGTAAAAATCGGATTCTCTTTTCCCATTATTGTTGTTGCAAAATCCTAAAATTAAACATTTTTTTGATCCAAAAAGCAGCAGCTCAATCGTTCATCTATGAAGCCTGATCCCTAAATAAATATTTTAAAAATGGCTGGTTTGCATGATTTAAAAATAATAAAAATAATAATAAAAAACATCTATTTGTTTGCACCCCTCTGGTGGTGAAATGGTGTATTGCGATGGAGTCTTCCAATTCTTTTTTTTTTTTTTTTTACATGATCTGTTTTTATTATAGTTCACGGAAGAATTTTGAGATATAATTAATGATATATTGGTCACGATTACTAGAGCCACCGACTTTTGTATGACTGTCCCTGGAGCAGACATATACGGCGTATGAATGTTTTTTGGGTTTTTTTGCAGAGGTCTGGGGATTGACAAAAAGCCGGAGCTCCAGAGAGTCCTGGAACATCGCCGAAGAGACAAAATCATCCAACAGAAGAAAGAGGAAGAGGAGCTCAAGAAGCTACAGTCTCCGTTCGAACAGGAGCTTCTAAAGAGACAGCAGAGATTAGAACAGGTAAACCGGTAACCTGACTCACTAAGTAAAATCTAGGGTTTGGTTATTAATAAAGAGCTAATCCAATAATACATTATATAATATAGTAATACTCGATACGATCATGGGCCTTTGTTACACGTGTCTTATATACAGCTCTATCTTCTTGGCGTTTGTCGTGTGACATTCTCTCTCTCTCTACATAGTGGCACAATGTAACAAGGGCTAGAATGTCTCTATGGGGTTTTCTGATCACGACACAGCTCTAGGCATTTTTCTTGAACGCCCCTTGAGCAGTAGGCTTTTCTTAAAGGTGGAATCGGTGGCTGCTTGGTCCCAGCTGCGGCGAGAGCCCAGACACAGGTCTGGAAATAAAGTGAAGAAAAAAAATGTATTGTTCTGATTAGTAAAATGTCGATTTTGTGTGTCCAGCTTGAAAGAGAACAGGAAGAGGTTAAAGAGGAAGGACACGCGCCAGAATTCATAAAAGTCAAGGAAAACCTAAGAAGAACGGCCACGTTACAGGAGAGAGTAGAATAGAAGCTGCCACGCGTGGATTCCGTCTTATTAACCCAAAGCAGGCTTTGTTAACTGTACTTGGCATTACTGTACTTGTAAAACATCTCGGCTGTGTCTCCGGGGCGGAAAACCCTAACCGCGCACGACACGTCAACGATGCTAGAACACCACGTCTTTCAGCTGCAGCTACGATAGTATGCGATCTTCACGTGGCCCCGACGCACATTCCTTGTATCGATGATGTTCTCTTCGTCATTACCGGCTGCTTCCGGCTAGACCTTCCGCACCTCGTGGTCTGCGTCTGTTTTGATACATCTCACCGGCGAAGACATCTGAGCTTTCTACTCCAACATCAGGAAGGTTCCTGCAGGTATCCAGACCCCGGCTGATGAAGGCGTGGAATGTTGTGGCAAAATACTCGAAACCGGTCATCCGATACAACCTGGACTGGTTGATTGTAAGCTCATACGGGGCAAAAGTGGGAACGCGCACGGTTTTATCTGCTAGTCCTATGGTGAGGTGGTCCATGCTCTCCAGGTACCTGTGATGGCCACGAAGCGCCAGTGATTGTCATGTGGGTCTCCAGCTCTCCCAAAACCCATAGCATGCCACGCGGCATGCGCGATCTCGCCAGGCAGTGGCCAAAACGACACAGTCTTTGGTTCTAAGAAGACAAATCGCTCAATAATGGCCAGCCTGTGACCTTAAGGTTCCTTCTCCATAACTTGTGACCCATCAAACACATTCAGGTTTCCAGCTTGGATTCTTCCAATTTCGCAGGGTTCCTTTAAACCACAAAGTGTAATAAATACCAAGAATGTTTAAAAAAAAAAAATAGGGCAAAAACACTGTTTTTTTATGCCATTCTGGGAAGGCAGCAGCTTCTGGAAAACTTCACGGTGGAGAAGACTTTGTAAGCCGGTGCAGAAGTGCATCTATACGGTATAAGAAACCCATGTTTACCTCTCAAAGGCATTAAGAAAATGGGAAATACTGATTTATTTTTTTTCTTTAAGACTTTAGTTTAACCCAAGTATTGGAAATAAAATTTCCGAGGCTAGACTTTTTTTCCCCAAAAAAACATAAGAATACAAATAAGCACCAACACTGCCTTTAAAACATAAAATATTAGGTTTCATTGTTATAAATTTATAGTCGCTTAAATTATAATTTCTGTGATACTTTTAGAGGTGAGAAACTAGAATATGTGCAGGTTACTCACGCCGCAAAACAAAAATTCTACATTTTAAATCTATTTTAAATTCTAAATCTACTGAATTCCATTTTGAGATTTTTTTTTTCTGTTTAAAGCCAATATTTAAAATACATTAACAAATCCTACAAAAAAACTAACTTTACAAGCTATTAGTCGCTGCAAAGATCCATTATCAGATAATAAAGCGACCCGGGGAAAGCGGGGAATCGGTACATTCAATAATGATACTAATTCATTAGGACATTTCAAAATTGTAATAAGCCAAACCTTAATCAGTTGTTGGTCTCTTAGATTCAGGAGCCGTATGTCTATCCCATGCACATTATATATATATATATATATATATATACTTATTATTATTATTATTATGCTGCTGTAATCAGGAATATCTCTGTTGTCAAACAACACATTGACATTTTTGCAAAAGTTCTACAGAAGCAAAGCCATACAAGCGAGATCCCATTTTATCCGACATAACATAATTAAAAAAAAATAAAAAATAAATAATAACCTTTCTGTAGAATATTTCCTATACTTTGGAGCCGATTGATCAATTAATGCAATCAACCGTTTGGGAGAAGTGGGTGAGACGCATCAGCTTAGATCAAATTCTGTTAATTTCCTCGTTATTGGCTGTGTGTTTGTGATTTCCATGCTTTCTTTAAACAAATGTTGCCATTTTATCAATAAAACGCAACAATGAGCTTTTATTTTATTGCAAAAAATTACAAATTGTTGTTTTTTTTTTTAGGTTATGCAAACGTATATTTGGCGATAATCAAATAGTGTCTTTAATATTGTCTTAAAAAGAAAATATATTTCTATATTATCATTATTTTTATTTAAATTTTCGGCGCTCAAGGTTAAACCCTCTGATTGCCCTGCACTCCCTTCTGGCAGTAAATGGGTTAATTTGCCTCCCATCTCCACGGAGAGGTGTGATAGATATTACCCCGGTGCCTTATTGCACTATTTAAACACATGCTATTTAGAAATGTTATTCTTTCCCCTCTTTAATTATTTTTTTTAACCCTTTCATGTTATAAGGAATCGGGGTCACTTTAATATGACCTCAGAGCCTTAAAGGAGCCGTATCAAGAACTACCATTGCATAGGCGTCCTTGGTCCCTATCCCATGCATGTTTAAATCCTTTCACTGTATTAACCTCTACCACCTCTGCTAGGAGGCTGTTCCACTTATCTACAACCCTCTTAGTAAATTAACACCACATATTCCCCAGTTACAGGGAAATCCACTAATTTATAAATCATTAAATCATATTCTAGTTGAACATTTTTGGGTTTGTGTTAATAATGTAAATATCTAGAAAATAGATATTGCTATAGAAACACAATTTAGAATGAAGGGTAACTTTATCTGCTAAAAGCCATTAATCAGATATATTTTTACATCATTAAATGCACCTTACGTAAAAAGAGGATTTATCACGTTTACGGAATTGTATGTTTTTCTTTAATAAGGGAATTTGTAAATTAACTGGCTTATATCGTCTAATGATCCAAATAACAAGATGCTGACTAATTGCAAAAAAAATATAAAAAATGAAGTGGATTTTAAACTTAAGGTTAAATTTAAAAAATGTTTGTTTTTTTTATTTATTTCCAGTTTTTTATTAAGGAGAAAGGACGCCCCTCAGACATCTCCTAAGGCGATTCTCCTTTTTTAATGTCGGTTTATTAAATATTCCCTCATTTTTATGCTTTTTTGATTATTTTATTGCAATGCTCATATTCGTTACAAAGTATAAATGATAGAGTTTTAGAATATATATGATTGGCAGCAGTTCCCTAATACGACGAGAAAGGGTTAATTTAAAGGATCAGTAAAAAATATATATTTTGTCATAACTTTTCCTTTTGAAATAAAAAATTTAAATTATTAATATTACTTTATTCATATTAATTTTTCGATGAAATTAAACCCCCCCCCAGCATGTGCCTTGCGGAAACTCTCTGATAAAGCCAGGCGTCCTCGTCTGGACCACCGACAGCCTTTTCGGTCACTTTAATCCATCCGCTAAGAGACAATCCATTGGGAGCCGGATAGCGGCCAATATCCAAACTTTTTTGCTTATTTTATTGTTATTTTTTTAAGGCGTAGGAAGGGATTTCCAATATTATTATCTTTCATGTTGACGTGAAATTCCACCTATTCATAGGTTTCTTTTTTTTTTATTGTCGAAAAAGCCCAGTTGGGTGCGAAAAAATAAATGTTACTTGATTCTGGAAACCTTGGAAACTACTGAAATGTAGAAATGTGTTAAGACAGTGATTGTGAATGTTGTAAATAATATATATTTGTATTTAGCTTTTCTGCCGTATCTGTGGGAAAAAACCCACTCCTAATGACTGTAAATTTAAAAAATCTAATAAATGTTATAACGAAAAGCTTTTATGTTTTATTTATTAATAATAATAAAATGGAGACGAAGAAACGGGTCGCCATTGTCAATCAACAAAAGTGGTTTAAAGGGATGATAAAACACTAGAAATAGTAAAACTGTGACCATTCCTAGAAAAAAAGCGTACTGTCGCTTTAAATGCACTAAGGAATTCTGGGAGTCCCAAAGGGCACTAAATTAGGGCACAAGACATTAAAGTTTTCCAAGGTGTTTGAAGATTTTCTAATTATCTGATTATTTGAAGGCGTTGTCCGGGTGCCGGGGGGGGGGGGGGGGGGGGGGGGGGGGGGGCCGATCTCACAATATATAATAAATGACTTTATTCGTTGGGCGCGGTTCCTGATGGTTTTTAGTACATTAATTAAGAATCTGGATAATCTGCACTAGAATTTAATTAAAATGCTCTTTTACTGAATATAATTGGAATATTGCATCAAATTTTCCATAAAACTTGTTTACTATAAAGCCCCGCGTTATATAATTACCTGTTCCGTATAATCATTTGTATTATTTGAGCCTGTGATTAGCTTAGCGCACCGACATTTTTCTTTTCCCCGTATAATTATTCCAGGACCATCCCTATATTACTTATTTATGATTTTACTTTTCTCACTAGTGCATTAAACTTGGAAATAAAACTGTTGATAGAATAGGGGGGGGGGGGAGTTAGATTTTTAAGAACGCAAAAGTGCAAAAAAACAAAATACAAAAAAAAAATTCAAAAAATTATTATAAACCTCAAAGGGTGGAGATTTTCCCCAAGTAAGTTTGTAAGAAGGCATTAGATTTTGTGAATATACCGGTACTTCTATGCCCTTTACATCTATATACAAGATATTTATTATTAATAATAATAATAATAATGAACTACATTAACTAATTGATTATTAACAATAAAATTATTATTATTATTATTATTTTTATTATTATTATGTAGCAAGGAGATCACAGCTTGGGTTCCTCAGACTGTGAAGATGAAGAAGAACTTTGTAGATCTTTCCAGTACCCAAAGCCAACAGGCAGACCGGACAATGGATGAAGACATCTGCTCAGCATTCCATTATCCATGCTTTTGTGTTAAAATGTATAGAGCAAATAGTTGTTTTTTTTAGATGCACTTAAATCCTTTTCAATGAACAAAAGGATCTGTTATGAGAACAGAATCCAGAGACGGTTCATGTTTGACTTAAGCCGGTTATGGCTATTCTTAGATAAATGAGATAAATGGGCTGTCTCCAGCTTTCTACTTAGAAATCTTGGATGTTACGAGGTCATTAAACTGGAGCTAATTGCGGAGGTCGCGGGGTCGTTATTTACATAAAGCAAGGTCTGTCTGCGCTGAGAAAAGCGGTAAATCCAAAGGGTTTATAATTTCATTTTAATTACACAGCGAAGGACGCAGCTGGACGGCCAACATCCTTATAACGCAAGAGTTCCGGGGCCCCTGAACAGGTATTTATTAATACAAAAGCTCTCACTGATTTGACTATACATTATACAGGGGCCAGGTCATTGATTTAACTTTACATTATACAGGGGGCCGGTTCACTGGTTTTACTATACATTGCACAGGGTGTCTCACTGATTGAACTATACATTGTACAGGGCGTCTCACTGATTTAACTATCCTTTGTATGGGGCCGTTTCAGGCCTTCCTCCAGGAGAAGCTCCCTGGGGTCGGCCCTTCAATCAGGGAGATGAAATGATAAATAAAAGATAATAGGTAGAGGAATAAATAGATTGTTAGGCAGATTCGGGTCTGGGCCGGACTGCCCCGTTTTATTTTAAAGGCAGAGTTTGGAGAGAATGGACCCCTCTTTAGTCCGAAGTCTCAATAAAGTTCGGTTGTTGATCTGGAAAGTCATCCCAAATATCTGAGTCCAATAAAAAAGGTATTATCTCTGACCACAAGAATTATTTGTAATGATTTCGACCCGAGGCGCCCCATCGCCGGGAAGTTTCTCGTATTTCGTTACAATATATCCATTGTTTCTAAGACGTTTATTGAGTTCAAACGCAGGTCTCAAAAGGCATCTTCATTAATCCTGACTTTTCTTTTTGGAAAGAAGATTCAACGAATCCCCTGAAATTCTCTCTCATCCATCAACAGCGAGGATTATATTCCGAAGGATGAACCGCTCGGTAAGGACATCGAGACAAATCCGATTGGACGGCAGGCGAAGCGCCGGCGGCCTCCAGATATTTATACGGGGGAGCGCCGGTTCGCAGGCACTAGAACTGCTGTGCTCGGTACAGACATGAAGCTCATGCTGGCCCTCAGTGTTTGCTCCGGACTCATTTTCCACCTGGCCGACTCCGGTAAGATGTTATATAATATAAGAAAATAACTAATTGTCACATTGTAACAGCGGAACGAAGTGCGACGAGGAATTTTTTATTTTATTTTTTTGGGGTGTGATGTCATGGTTTTAGTTTATTGTTGTGTTTTTATTTTGTTCTTTGGTTAGTGTGACTTACGGCACGTGTATGGATCAACACCGCCTTGTGTCATACGCTCTATAATTTATAGACCTTGCTGTCCCTTTAATGTATTGAAGATATTTATCAATATTTATCAATCATGGTATTGGGATGTTAAAACTTTAGTTAGTGCCCCCAAACCTAACATTAAAAAAAAGAGTAAACCACCCAAAAAAGCATTTTCCCACCACACTCGTTTGTCCACGGCATCCCTTGCTCGATCCGGATTAAACCCTTCTTACTAGACTTGTGCATTCGCCTTCAGGTGAACATGGAAACGAACACGAAGAGTGCGTTTTCGCGTTCGTGCCGAAGACACGCCGAAGAGAAGACAGCGGCGGTAAAACGTAGGCGAAGACGAAGACTCACACCACGAAGATCTTCGTGATCGTCGTCGTCTTCGTCTACCATTCCCCCCCCCTCTTCTAACTTACCTTGTCTTCGCGGCTTCGCGGCAGTTCCCGGAACTGGAAATCCGCAGGTTCGCCGTCACGGGTTACAGGGCAGTGCGAATGAGCCTATTGGTTGCCTACAGGGACCTCCTCTGGCATCAACCAATTGGTTGATGCCAGAGGAAGACCCTGCAGGTGACCAATAGGCTCACTCGCATGGTCTTTGTAAGTTAACCCCTGACAGCGAACCTATGGATTTCCAGTGGCATCTGCAGGGTAAGTTGCAGCATTGGGGTTTTAAAACCTCAATGCTGCAACTTACCCGGCACATCCCACTGGTCTCCCTCCCTGTTCAATTAGTTAGTCTGTGCCGGGTTAACACTTTATTGGTTGGTCGTACGGACATTTAACTAATTGAACAGGGAGGGAGACCAGTGGGATGTGCCGGGTAAGTTACGGCACCAGGAGTTTAACAGTCTGTACGAGCGACCCTATTGGTCGCCAGCAGGGGGCTCGTCTGCCATTGGTTGCTGACGACCAATAGAGTTGCTCATACGTACATTTAAACTCCTGGCGCCAGAGCTGCGTTAACCCGTATTAACCCCTTAACCGGGGAAACGAAGAAAAACCGAACACGAAGAATGTCCACGAATATTCGCCCGAAGAGAAGACAGGAACAGGCGAATGTTCGCGGAATACGAAGATCCCCCCGCCCCCGAAGACGAGCACGAAGAGCCCCCCTGGTGCCCAAGTCTACTTCTTACGCATCCATACGTGGCCAATAAAACATTGATGGGCCGTCTTCAAAAGCCTTGTGGTTGTTGTTTTATTACAATCATTATTGGTAAATGTTCTTACGAAGTCCTCATCGTTGGTGGATAAAGGTTTGGATGGAAAGCAGAAGATACCCCAGAAGGTTTTGGGTTCTCCATAAAATGGAAACCCAAAAACAAATTGTTGAAAAATGACCGGGTGAAAAACTCAAAGGCCCTTCGGACTTGGTCCAGTAAATTGTCCATAAGCTCTAGATAAACTCCAGAATCGTCCTTCAAAACTTCTTAGAAAGTGTCGATCTTGGGAAGTCCCGCGCTGCTCAGATTACGTAATTTACAAAAAGTTCATTACTGGGGATTGTAGATTTAGGTGAAGAGCGTTCGGAAATGTGAGGGAAATTAACACAAATATTTAGTGAAAAAGATTTCGGTAAAAAAAATCTGCGGATTTAAACTTTTCCAGCCCTCGTAAGGAAGTCGGGGCCTTGGACTTCATGGCGTCAGCTCGGAAGAGACACGAAGACGATGGTCCCTGCTCGTCCGGAAGATGCAGTATGGAGGACAACAGCGACGCCTTCGATGACCGCAATTTAAGGGTCGGTGACGTTTTATCAGTTTGGTCATCAATGATTATTGTTATTTATATGATGATTATATGTTTATGTTTATTATATATATATTCATGCTGAGGACGTGAGGGACATTAAGAGGTTGAGGGTGCGTCTTCGATATATTATCTTGAATAATGATAATGTTAATCGTAGCCCTACGCTTATGCCAAATGACCTGTATGGTGGCCCCCTGGCCAAGTAAAATAGGTAAGAAGTAACATTGTTGCCACCTACTTTTGCCCCAATGTCCCTGTGGTCAGCCCATCAATTGCCATTTAGAACCTTGTGATACCCTCATACCCAGCAAACATTCTGAGTGCCTAGAAAGGAGGGTCATCAGGGGAGGAAAAAGCGACAGGGGAGGAAAGAGGGGCATCAGGCAAAGAAAGTGGGACATGGGGATTGGGGCCCAATTGAGCGATCTGCCCCTACTAACGTGGTTAATGAGCTGCTGATACTTTGGACCTGCCTACCTAGTAAGAATATGCCCCTTCCTCGTGCCCCCCCCCTTGATTCAAGTGCCCCAGACAGCTGCCCGGGATTCCTGGAGGTAAAAATGACTCCAAATCAGTGGATTCTTATATTAGAATGATTCTAATATTTTTCAGGTGCGTTCAGGTAAACGGCCAGACTCTGCATCGTCCGAATCCTCCATGATGCCGCAGGTACAACACGATACACCTTCCCTGAACTTATCGCACGTTCGGTAAACGCTTCGGAGTCCAGGCGGCGGGAAGCACGTTTCCTGCCGGCCCGTTAGTCTTCCCCGACACCGACCCCCCACGTCTTTATTATTATTAGCTGCCGAAGGTCAGCGCTGAGAGTTATATATCTCCGGAGTCAGAGGGGTCGCTAGGACCTGGTATTCTGCTGCATTTAACGAAGCCCCAAAGTATTAACAAGTTAGAGGGTCGGCTTAGAGATGTCTGTGTTCTCGGGGGGAAATTATACATTTTTGGGACATGTCAGTGTTCTAAATTAGAACAGTGTTTGGGCAAACTGCTAGAAGAGCGAAAGGAACATCTGTAAAAAATGACATATATCCTCTATTATTATTATTTTATTAATATAATTATTATTACGGTTGTTATTAATATTATGATTAGTATTATTAACATTCTTATTAGTATGATTATTTTATTAATATAATTATTATTATGGTTGTTATTAATATTATTATTGTTATTATTAGTATTAGTATTTTATTAATATTATTATTATTTCTGTTATTATTTCTGTTATTATTGCTGTTATTAATATTATTATTATTTCTGTTATTGCTGTTATTAATATTATTATTATTTATGTTATTGTTGTTATTAATATTATGATTATTTAATTGTTTTTGTGCTAATTTTATCTTCTCTAAAATACTTTAAAATATTCCGCGACATTCTGAAAAGTATTTTGTTATCCCGCGTTATACGAACGCTTTTGTCGCGTTTATTCTTTCAGGATATTGTCTTTCCTCCCACGCTGCCGGAGGGCGCAACCAAGTAAACCGGCCGCCATTTTGTGAGTCTTTCAACTCGGCCGCCTTCTCCGTGTTTGATGGAAAAAGACCGCGCTGTTCGCTGCCGTGCTGTATCGGCGCATCTTATGGCGATTGTAGAGTTTGTGCTTTATTAGTAAAAATATCATATTGAAAATATCCTGGAATAAAGTGCTTATTGCATAATGCGGCGCTGCGCTTGTTTAACGTATCGGGTTGAGTATTTCTGCCTTTGTGAAAAAAACATTTAAAGTATTCAAGCTAGAACATAATTAGAGATATATGGAACAGCCTCCCAGCAGAGGTGGTAGAGGGTAGTACAGTGAGGGGTATTAAACATGCATGGGATAGACGTACGGCTCCTGAATCTAAGACGAGACCGACGACTGATTAAGGTTTGAGTCTTTACAGCAGGAGAAACGGGCGACTAGACGGGGGCCGGATGGGGCCGATCTGCCGGCAGATTTTTCTGTAAAATGTAAAATATTATTATGTGAGAAGCGTTTGAGGTCCAGAGTTCTGCGCCCGGAATAAATCATTAATCAGCGCTGCGATGGGTAGAGGAGATAAATAACGATGATAACGCGCTAAGCCGAGGATGCGACTCTCCTGAGGTTATCGACTCCCCGACTCGTAGCGAGTTCTTGAGACAAAAAGGAGAATTCTGTCCCAAAAGATAAGAACCTGCGACGCTCTGCACAGACGCAGGAAATATAATCGTGGATCTGTGCCGACACGTTTCTGGCTCAGCGTGATGGGACTGGCGCCGGTGGTTCTGTCTCCCCCAGTGGGGGGCGCTGCCTGCGCTCGCTGCACAGAATCCCCCCCAAGGGAATGAGCTCGTGTGTAAAACACCAAAGCAAACAGCTCCTTACATAATGCGCCCTAAGGGAGGCTGGCTGAGTGTGACGGGAGTTATAGCTCCCCTGTAAAGTTGGCATTCACAGCACTTGTTTTGTCTGCCTGGCCTGGCGGCCCCCAATTAAAGCTCAGCGTCTTGCATTGTACATTTGCTGTGATGAGGTTCATGGGAGTTGTAGTTCCACAGCAGCTGGAGGTCTGATTGTTTTGTTTTGTGTCAGCGTCTCACCCCTGACCTAGAGAGCTGACAGTCATACGCAATCTTAGACCAAAGTCCCAGGTCTACATACACCGGGGAGGAGTAAGCGTGTAAAGTGAGCTGGCTTCACGCCCCTGGTGTGTTTCACGGATGTTTGTACATGCCCTCGCCCTCAGCAGCCAATAGCAAAGAGCCCCTGGGCTGAGGCAGGCAGTGTCCCCTGGGCGCAAGCAGGCAGGCAGGCAGTGTGCTGCACCATGGCTTGGTGGAAGGTCAGTGCTGGCAATGATGTTAACCCTGAACTTGCCAGTGAGAGGGAATCCCCCTCCTTTAACCTGGAGACCCTCATTAACGTGCTGGACGGATCTGAGGAGGAAACACGTCTGCGGCGATCAGTGGGTGAGAGCAAAGCCCTCGTTACACGAAAGACTCCGCAGGGGGCTGCTCTTTCTGTTAACCCTCTCGGCGCAAGCAATATGGTTTCACTGCAACTCCTTCCATCCTCAGCCAGGCACCGACTTCACGTGAAAAAGTCAGCCAAAGAATAGAAAAGAAATGATCACTTTCAGCTTCAGGCAGTCACTAAGGGGTTAAATTGATAGCCGCCTTTCCTCGCTGGTGAATCACCTAGGGGTCTCTCCCTGCGCCGGACCACGTAGGGGCTGACAGTAGTTATTATTATTATTGTTATTATATGTATTGCTATTGTTAATATTTTGCATATTATTATTATTATTATTATTATTGTCATTATTTTGCATATTATTATTATTATTATTATTGTCATTATTTTGCATATTATTATTATTATTAAGGATTTTTTTATACATAGTGTAGATTAGAACACATTTTATGTATAGAGCGGCAGCGGATCCCGCGGCGAGGTCACGAAAGGGGGAGAACAAATAATAATAATAATTGAATTATAATCCGGTCAAACTCTTCTTGGCAACTCGTGAGAAACTTTAGGCAACTCCAGCACCCCAAGCCACGTTCCAGATCTGAGTCAGGGTTCCGTGTAGAGTCTTGCATTAGACCTGTCTAGAACCCTGAAGGGCCAGCGCGGGGGGAGCCTCTTCACGGAACAGAGGACGATGGAGCTGGGGGGGCCCGAAATCCAAGGAGAGACCTGAGGAGAGACCTGAGGAGCGACGGAAAGCGAGTTACGTTGTTATTGTTTCATCCGCGGCGGATCGTTCGTTGTAGGAAGCGAAGATATTAAGGTCGGCGCGGGGGGAGAACGCCTCAACAGAGGAGTCATTCTTATACCAGATGTAGCGTTCACAATATGGGAGCTTATTCACTAAACTGTGAGTCTGCTGAGAGCGTCAGACTTCACTCTGCGTTACAGGATTTGTCAGACTGGTTTTTAATCATTTTTTGGCCGGATTTTATCAGGTTTTTAATCGAAGGACTTTGGCTGGAATTATGTCCGGTGGTGGCCATATTGTTTTTCGCGCCCCCTAGTAGTAGGGGAGGAATTGTACCCCAGATAGTCCTGTTTTTCATGCAGTCCCCATTTTCTTCTCCCCAGTGCTCGCCGTTATCAGGGACCCCGTGCTCAGCAGGGCCGACCTTTACTTCAAGAGCCGTTTGGAGAGATACGAGGGAGCCGTCCGAAACTCGTTCCACATGAAGAACAAAATCAAAGCGCTGGGGTGGGCCAACGATGGACCAGAAGTTGGATATGTGTACAGGCGAGTCGGCCTTTTAACCGTTTCTGGGATTATTCAAAAGAAATTCCTTCATTTCTGATTAGACGCAGATATATATATATATTTTTTTAAAATACAATTTTAGACAGAGGTATTATCTCATTGTAAAACATTTTTAGGACCCCCTTAAAGAGGCATTTTTGTTATCATGACTGGGGAGTCAAACAACGAGGGTCTTCATGGTAACCGACCCCACTCCCTCATATACCCACCCAATTTCACCCAAATCCCACCCATTTCCAGTCACTCATTCTATGCCATTCTGCCAACCAAGGCTTTTTCAATTGTAGGGGGGGGGGTCACCATTTGATGGACGGGTGGGTCTGTCCTCTGCCCCCCATTTATTTCTTTGTCTTGTTGCAGGGCGCTGGGAGGGGAACTCGCCCTCAACATCCACGGGGTCTTCGTCAAATCCATTATGGCCTTGGGGACCGACGCACAGATCGCCAAATGGATCCCGCTGGCCAATAATTATAACATTTTAGGAACGTACGCCCAAACGGAGCTGGGACACGGTGCGTTTTATACTAAACGGTATTACAAAAAATATCATCTTTCAGGAATCATTTCCCGATTTTTCGTTCTTTTACGTATTTCTGATCTGAGACAGAAAGCAGACTTTTATCCGTAGCTGCGCCGCCGCGCTCTCAGGATCGGTTCTATTCCTTTTATTTGATTTGTTACAGGAACGTATCTTCGTGGCCTGGAAACCACAGCGACCTTTGAGGAGAAGACCCAGGAATTCGTCATAAACACTCCCCAGATCACGGCGACAAAATGGTGGCCGGGAGACAGTAAGCCAAAGAGACAAACGCGTTAGCCGGGGCCAGACTGCCGATTCAGGGAGCGGCCCTGGCTCTTTGACTCTGGATAGGCCTTTTTATGCTCACGTGTGGCGGGCATATCCGGCCGTAGATCGCGCGTGTACGGGGCGCCAATTGCCCCGGTGTCCTGGATGGCCGGTCTAAACCATACAACCCAAATCTTTATTTCTTACCAATTTTTTAGAGATAATATTTTCTGTAATAGGCGGGTGAGGGCCACTCAAAGACAGAAAACTTTTGTTTTAATGGGTTTTGAATCATTTTCTTTGGTATGATGTCATTTCTGTGCGCAGTGGGTAAGACGTGCACGCACGCCATCGTCCTGGCGCAGCTGATAATCGCAGGCAAGAGCTACGGCATGCATCCATTCATGGTCCAGGTCCGGAGCTGTCAGGATCACTCGCCCTTACCGGGTAAGCAGCCTTTCCTCTACTCCGTCCCGTTTTATCAATTGCCCCTCGTATCCGACCAATGAAAATCCTACGAGGGACCGGACTAAATACCCCGTAAGCAACAACTTCTACGGACGGACACTTTGCCTTCCTCTGCTTTAGGGATTGTGCTTTAAAGTTAGATTTGTTTGATTTCTTTCATTTTATAACAAAAATTGATTTTTATAAATTATTTCAAAAATATATTTATTTTTTATTTTATTTCTTTATAACGAATAACCAATATTTTTTTTTTAATATATATATATTTATTAGAATTTTTACATTACAAAAAACAATCCCCGGGATGGAGGTCGGGTCCCGAGAGTTCGCCGGCTATGTCCGGTACCCAGAGGAGTGGATAAGAAATTAAGTTAAAAAAAAATACACATTTACAAACTTTTTTCCACTTTTGTCCCATTCAGGAATAACCGTCGGGGACATTGGGCCGAAAATGTCTTTCGAGCACATCGACAACGGCTTTCTCATGATGAGGGACGTTCGGATTCCGAGGGAGGACATGCTGAGCCGATTCTCGGAGGTGAGGAGATCGTTTATCAGAATTCCTGGTAATGGAGATTTTTTTTAGGGGAATTAAAATGTATAGCTTGTGAAGCAGGGGGAGGGGATAATGTATGGTATTTCTGGTGGGCAGGTTCTGAGCGATGGCACCTACGTGAAACGCGGATCGGATAAGATTAATTACTTCACCATGATTGCCGTGAGGGTGTCCATGCTTCGCGGCGAGGTGTTGGAGACCCTGATGAAGGCCTGCGTTATTTCTGTCCGATACGCGGCCGTCCGCCGTCAGTCAGAGCTGAAACCTGGGTACGTTTCTCCGCCGAGACCCGCGGCGATGCCCGGTACGCGCAGGACCGAAATGGGGAATAATACTGGGAAAATCAATACATTTTTTTATTTAATTGCATATATTTTTTGTTAACCCCAATCAAATCTTCCAAACGCCCAGGGATTTATAAGAGTTTATGTATAAAAACGTATTACCATTCCATTGGTTGCTATGGTGATAAGGCCACTTTTCATACTTATTTTTATTTATTTATTTTATCAGTTTTAAACTTTTTTGTAATGGATTTTGTAGATACAATGTTGCTAAACATGTTTCTTTATGTTATTCTCTACCCAACAATCCATGATAAGGGGTAAAAACATATTTGACATAAAAATCTCGCTATAGTGAATCTTTCAACAATTTTGCTTTACAAATGCAAAATCTGAAACATTGCGAGTATAAGAATTCATTTTTTGTAAAAATTCCCCACAATGCTAGATAGATACCTTACTCTGCTGGAATGTAAACAGGAATTCTGGACTGTTGGCAGCTATACCTATACTTTTAAAAGCTGTACATTAAAGCATATTTATTATTCCGTACTGCCTTTAAATATAAGCTCTGATTGGCGCGAAGCTTCGGTGCTTTACCACGGCGCTCGCTGAGACCGGTGATTTTTTTTTTATCCAATTAAATAAAAGAACGAAAATAATTCTAAAAAAAATCCTGCTTTTCAGAGACGGGGAAGCAAAAATTATCGATTACCAAACCCAGCAACAGAAGCTCTTCCCGCTGGTGGCTACCTGCTACGCGGTCAGTTTCACCGTGAAATACATCAATGAGCTTTATAATGACGTGTACGAGAGGATCAAAGTGGAAGATTTCAGCGCGCTTCCGGAGGTACAGTAAAGATCCGCCATATTGGAAACGCCACTAGTCCTCGATGTCACAGCGCTTAAAAAACTCCATTATTACAAATGTCGTACTTTTTCCCCAGCTTCATGCTCTCGCATCAGGCATGAAGGCCTACTTAACAGAAGTGTGCTCCTCGGGGGTGGAGATTTGTCGGAAAGCCTGTGGGGGGCATGGATATTCCCTCTTCAGCGGCCTCCCCTCGCTCTACACAAAAGTAGTGGCTTCCTGCACCTACGAAGGGGAAAATACCGTCTTGCATCTCCAGACCGCAAGGTAGCAGAATCCGGAAGCGTCTTTTTTTTTTTTTTTTTTTTTTTTTTTTTTTTTTTGCATTCCCAACGCATTTTTTTATTTTTTTATTATTTTCTAATTTATTTTTTTTACAATTATTCCAGGTTTTTGATTAAATGTTTCGCCGGGGCCCAATCCGGCCAGCCGCTGCCCCCCAGCGCCTCATACTTGTCGTCTCCGGTCTCTCGTCGTTGCCAAGCGAGTGGCCCTTCGGACTTTCTCGATCCAGACGTTTACCTTGAGATTTATAAACACAGAGCCTACAGGTCGGTAAAGACACGTTGGGATTATCGTTATTTCTTTATTTAATACGATTAATACATTAAATATATTATATTAATTAGACTTTTTTTTTTTTAATGTAGGAAATGTTATTTTACATGAATTCCCCCCAAAAATTCAAAAAACTGAATTTCATTTTCTAGACTTATTGCTTCGGCTGCAAATAAACTGCATGATCTGGTCGAGTCTGGAAGTCCGCAGTATGTGGCCTGGAACCGCACGTCCGTGGAGCTGGTGAAAGCGTCTATAGTCTGTATCCATATCACGTCTTCTTCCAAACGCACTAAATAAATATTTACCGATTAATAAAAACGTATATTTATGTGTATTACAAGCCCTGCTTATGTGTTTATCATGGGAGCAACCACGTTAACCCTCTGCGGGGTTATTCCTCCCCATTAAGTTATCTATCTCCCTATTTTTAAGTTCCTGATTGTTGCTGATTGGCTCATGCTGAATTTATAAGGATTGGGGGGAAGGAATGGTTTGACATAGCGGCATCATATTCCACAGCCCTGTACAATGTATAATTTTACTTTGTAGATAACGGGTATACTGCTCTCTTTCAGGCTCATACACATTACACCGTAGCAAAGACATTTGCCACAAAATTGAATTCTGTCTCCGGGGACCCCGATATAAAGAAGGGGTTAAAGAGGGTCTGCGATTTATACGCGCTGCACGGCATTTTCACAGACGCCGGCGATTTCCTGAAAGATGGATATTTATCGGAAAAGCAGCTGGACGCGCTGAGCGCGGCGTACCTGGACCTCCTGCCACTGATCCGGTGAGTAATTGGGACATTTAAGTAAAAATATGTATTTTTAGTAGCGGTGGGAGTAGTTGGTAGATATTGAGCTAGGACCGTAGGTTTTGGGTCCCCTGAAAGGCAGCACCGATCACAGAATCATTCGCCGGCGTCGCACAACTGCGTAAATCCTCATTTTTTCAGGAAAGATGCGGTTTTGTTGGTAGACGCCTTCGACTTCTCGGATGAAGAGCTCTTGTCTGCCCTGGGGAGTTATGACGGAAACGTCTATCACAATCTGCTGGAGTGGGCGCAGAGGAATCCAGAGAATAGGAAGGTAAGGAGCCGCTTCTCCGGGTCAACACCCAAATCCTGACACGACCCAGTCCCCACCCATTTCCCCTTTAAATGGGGGTGTTTCCTGTGATGTCAGCGGGAACTCCCACTGACCTCGGCGAGAAATGTTCACAGTTGGCATTGGGAACGCTCACTGACATCGGCAGGAACGCCCCCAACATCAGCAAGACCACCCACTAACATCAGAGGGACTGCCGTGTCCCACTAAACGGAGCCTACAAGTTCCCAGATATGCCTATGCAGGGCCGGGCCAAGGCAAAATGCCGCCTGGGGCGAATTTTAAAATGCCCCCCTTCAAAAGTGCCGCCTGCAGCGGTTGCCCCACTCGGCTCCATTGTCGGGCCGGCCCTGTGCCTATGGTATTGGGGGGTCTGAGAAGATGGCACCGATACCTCCCAAGTGTCCACCGGAAATTGTGACTGTCCTGCTGAGCTGTAATGGGGCCTGACCAACTGAACCTGCTGATTTTTGCGGGCAGTGTGGATCATGGGCCGGTTAGGGAGATTAGAGGACCTCTCCTGCCGGTTACTCTCCTTAATCTCAGCTCCAACGTGGCCACCTCGCGGTGTATTGAAGCCGAGCGCCGCCATACATAGTCCTAGAGTTGGCATCCTGGACATCCACGCTCCAGGCCACGGCTTTATCGCTACTCAGAGAAATACTTCAATCAGCGCAACGACCAGAAGCAGCATGCAGATCAGAACTCTATGAAACATCGTGTTCCATTGAAACCGCTTTGATTCTCTCGCTGTTTTTATTTTATTAGGTGAATCCCGTGTTTGAAAGTCACCTGAAACCTTATTTACAGAACACCCCATCCAAACTATAAGAGAATACCCCGGGGCAATTAACCTCAACGTGTAATCATCCTTGTTAAATCAACAAGAATCCATGACAGGCTCTACTCCCCCGGAATAAAGTCGAAGGGTTAAACGCGAGTCTGCGTTACCAAGTATTTCATCCAAAAAACGGCTTTCAAGATAAATATTAAATTAGAACCGACGGAGGTCGGGGAAAGGATTCACTGTGATCTTTCTACATTGCACAATTAAAACCCTGTACCCTGTATAAAGTAATTAAACTGTAAATGACTTTCATTTTCGTGCAGCGAAGCTCATTTTTTTTCTTTTTGAACAAAAATATATCACGCAGGGATCACATTTTCGTTTAATATTTAACGAGGCATCCAACATCAATGATGAACACCGATCTAAAAACATAATTCATTCAAACCCATAGGCTCTCGTTAATACACTGATGCCTAATGCAGGTCTGATACATAGATATATATGTGTGTTTATAATATATACACTCACACACACACACATACGTGTACGTTCAAAAGTTTGGGGTAAGTTTCCTTGCAGAAATCCAGCGCAGACGGGGTTAATGTTACAAATGACTATCGTAGCTGGAAACGGCTGATTTTAATGGAATCTCTTCATAGGCGTACAGAAGCCCTTTATCACTCCCATCACTCCTGTGTTCCAATGGCCCTTTATCACTCCCATCACTCCTGTGTTCCTTCCATCACTCCTGTGTCCCAATGGCCCTTTATCACTCCCATCACTCCTCTGTCCCAATGGCCCTTTATCACTCCCATCACTCCTGTTTTCCAATGGCCCTTTATCACTCCCATCACTCCTGTGTCCCTTCCATCACTCCTGTGTTCCAATGGCCCTTATCACTCCCATCACTCCTCTGTCCCAATGGCCCTTTATCACTCCCATCACTCCTGTGCTCCAATGGCCCTTTATCACTCCCATCACTCCTGTGCTCCAATGGCCCTTTATCACTCCCATCACTCCTCTGTCCCAATGGTCCTTTATCACTCCCATCACTCCTGTGTTCCAATGGCATGTTGTGTTCGCTGATCCAAGTTTAAGTTTAAAAGGATAATTGATGGTTAGAAAACCCTTTTTGTAATTATGTTACAGCCAGAAATTTCTATGTTTTCCATGAAAACAGCTCAGTGACCCCAAACCTTTGAACAGCAGTGTGTGTGTTTATATATATATAGTTTGCATAAAGAAAGAGAGTATTCCCAATTAATACCAATTTAATATTTTGGTAAACTGTTCATTTCTCAGGATGGAGTTTATAGATTTTCTTTAGATTTTGGTGAACTTTTAAAATAAGCGACATTGTGCAGAAGAGTACAACGTATCTCAGTGGTCCCTCAGCATCAGACGAACGATAGCTTGATGTGTTGCTAAGAGAACACATTCTATAAACATTTCAAAATTAACAAAGTCACTATAATTTACAAAGACATTTAACCAAAATATAAAAATAAAATAAAAAAAAGCCAGCCAGGTAAATTCAGCTGAAATAATCTTTTTGGAATGGAGGGAGCAGTTTAACTCAATGATTATTTTTTCTGGAAACACGTTGGATGCGCTTCATATACGTATGAATATCAACAGTAATTAGTAGTTATAAAAAAAAAACAACAAAAAAAAAACTATAATTAAATAGCATACATTAAAAAAGCAGCAGAACATCTCCAGAGATCACCCCGGACCGGGAGACCTACGCTCCGCCCATAACACGTCTTTGAATATTAGCCTCCGGCCCGTGGATTTGTAGAGGACTTGGAGCGGATCTGTGCGTTAGGCGTTTCAGAAAATACATTAATGCGGGGGAAACGTCGCGATCGGAGGTTAAAGTTTGTGCGCGGGCAGAAGCATGCAAGCCGGACAAGCCAAAAACCTCTGAGACGCGAGGTTCCCGCGCTATCCGGTCCTAATGGCTGTTAATAAATAAGGGCAGAGGGGTCAACGATACACGATGTGGCGAGATAACACGGCCTCTCGTGCCTTGCGTACATGGAAGAGGTTAACGGGACTCCCGCCGGGCGGAACGTCAGTCGTCGGTCTTTCGCGCCAGTCGGCAGAATGTCCAGTTGTGTTCCACGGTGTTTTCGTTGGCTCGCTCGCTCATGTGGTGCACCCGGGTGTTGCGGATGGCGAAGCCTTGCTTTGCGATGTACTCCATCAGGTGGACTCTGAGAGAGACCTCTTGGTGGTAATCGCAAGGACCGAACGTGAAGGACACCTGACAATCCCTGGTGTCCATCATGTGTTTGTTCCACTTGGTGAAGTGGTTGGCGATTCCTTCCAGCAGGGCGTGCACCTTGGTGGTGATGGTGAGCTGGGTTATAATCACAGCTACGGGGTTGGAATATTTCGAGAGCTTCCTGGTGCTCGACAGTTCCACTACTTCTTCGAAGATGTCCGTAGGGTACAGCGGTTTGGGGTCGTTAAGACATTGGATCAAAGGTTCGATCTGATAGAAGTCGGCTTCTTTCCGAAGCAGGTCGCATTCCTTGAAGTCCACGGGCAGCGTCAGTTCCGACGTCCGCAAGAAATTCAGCACGTAGCGAAAAAGCGAGCCATCTCTGTCGATGAAGTAATTGCCCTGGGAGTCTCTGGCCGTGGGGAAATCACCCCGAAACATGGCTCCTAGCATGGAGTCTGGGTAACGGGTCAGCGTGGACAGAGATGTTGTATACACATGGCCTCCGACGTTCAGTGTGACTGGATCGGTCATCTAAAAGATGTAAAAAATTTACCATCACAAACCGAATAAAATACCCAAGCACTTAAAAAAAAAAACCCACTATTTTCCTCCAAAAGAAAACTTCCGTTCTGGGAACATTCTATAGTAGAAGCCAGAGACATTATATTATCTCATACATTAACGGGGCTATACATACTGTAAAAAAAACAAACAGTAAAACATGCCATTTAGTGAATATCCACCCTTTTTAAAATACTTTCACCTACCATGTATCCCCAGTCTCCATTATCCATTTGCTCAAATAGTTTTTTGTTGTTAAACGCCGATCGATGCATGCGCTGCGTCTTCAAACATCTACAACACAGGAGAACGACACAGCGTGAGCTATAGACTCGTGCAAACCGACCAAAAACGATTCGGACAAACGGGGGAGCAGGGGAGAGGCCGTCGCTGAGGGCGGGAGGTCAAAATAATGAAGACAGATTCATGGAGAAAGAGAAGCGTCTCCGCACCTCTACTTCTTGATTTCCGCAAAAGGGCAGAACCACTGAGACAGCCCCTCCTCCAATCAGGGGAGAGGGTCTGCCCGGAGGTTCCGCCCTTTTGCGGAAGTGCTCCTGGGGGCCTGTTTAACTGAGCGGTTAGCGGAACAACAAGAAGAGGTAAAATAAGAAGTGGCGCTGCGGGAACGGAGACGGGGACGGGAACAAGGAGGCGGTCGGTGGAGACGCTGAAAAGTTTGAGCTCTCTGCCTCGTTTTTGTTGGTTTCCTTGGGGTCCCTCTTCATTTTCGGACATTTGTAAGAATTAACAAAACCGTCAAATTTGTTAGTTAGACGTCAATCATCATTTCCCAAAACACATGTTAATAATTATTAAAACGAAGCCCTTGTTTGTGCGCCGTTTCCAGGGATACGCTGCATCAATTTCATTTGTTACAAAAGGAATACAGAAATACCGCTAAACGGAGGCCGGTTTAGACTGATGTCGGGTGGAACGGACATCGTACCCCTGCGCTGAAACCCACGTCCCCCGGAGTCAGGATGGGGAGCAGGTCGGCCATCCCTCACCTGATGAGGCTCACCAGAGGCAAATCACTAACCAGGGTGTAACGGGCCGGTACCAGCAGGGTGCAGCTTCACATCCACATAACCCAATGCATCCAGGGAAGGAGGCTGAGCCGGCTATGGACTCATCCTAGGCCTGCTCCTGCCTCCAGCCCAGTGACTCCCATCATCAGCCCAGCCTCTATTAACGGAAATCCAGCCTCAGTTCAGCCTCCAGCCCGGTAACTCTCCTCCCAGCCCAGCCTTAGGCCAGCCTCCCGCATAACATCTTCCACCCTCAGGCCAGCCTCCTGCCCAGAGACACCCCTCTCTGCCCGGTCTACTTACTAAGAACCCCACTCCCAGCCTCCTCACCGGGGACTCCCACCCTCTGCCCGACCTCTTACCCAGCTGTTATACTATAGTTGCCCCTTCCCGAGGCCTCCGGTAAGGGATGGGCCACACAGCCTCCGTATCCGCTTTCCACCCATTTACAGCAAAGGCATTGGAATAGTACTCGCCGCGCCCCGTACGAAGATCATTATGCTGGTCGTTGATTGGGTGTTGCCTGGGAACGGTCTCCTGACTGCTGTCACAGGGAAGGTGGTGCTGGGCTGTCCGGCGCAGACTTTGTCATTGGATCATAGCTGTCAGCTGAACTACGGGGGCGTGGCTGGGGCTCGGTTCTTTTCGTCTTCTGATTGGTTGTCACGCGAGAAGGTCTCAGGCAGAGGACAGAGGCAAGATGGCGGCGCTGAGGAGGATACTTTGTGTTGCTGGGAGGGTAAGGCTGGTGCATGGCGGGCTGTGGAGCAACTAGCACTTTATTCGGGGTGACTCACAGCTCTTTCTCTCCCCACAGGTTCCCGCGTCTGGTTTCATCCAGAGAAGCTTCCACAAGAGCTCACCTGCCGCCCTTCAGGTACAGTGTCCTCTCCCTGACAGGCTGGCACAAGGGCAACTCGGCCAGTGCCCCAGATATACCCCTCTCTCAAACTGTCCTAGATGGGCTTGTGCACAATGCAAACCCCTTGACCCTGAGTGCTGCAGACCTGTCCCTTGGCCTGGGTGCCCTGGATCTGCCCTCTGGCCCTAAGTACCCTCGACCTGCCCTCTGGAACGAGAGCCTTAGAGCTGCCCTGAATGCCCTGGACCTTCCCCTTTGGGTCTGAATGGTGCAGACGTGCCCCATACTCTGTTTAATACGTAATTATATCCAAATGTCTTTATTATCATGTAATTACCGGCTCTTCCGGTCAGAAATGTAGCCTGAAGCGACCCTGCAGGTTTCTCTATCCGCTACCAGAATGGATTTTTATTTTTTCCCTTATTAAAGAGAATAAACTACAGACAGGTCAAAGAATGGGAGGAAGTAACTGATTTAAATATTATTTTTAATATGCATTTTCTTTTTGATTCTTTTGCCGGTTGTTGTATCACAAAGCCGTCGGTGGCGACGAAGGTTTGATGATTTGGTCGCGCCGGCTGCCGCCGTGGGATCTTCTGTCATTTTACAATCACTCACATGTATCGCGTTTACCTTCCAGCTGACTGTCCGCGATGCTCTGAACCAAGCTCTGGATGAAGAACTGGAGAGAGATGAGCGGGTTTTTCTCCTGGGGGAAGAGGTGGCTCAGTACGATGGTGCCTACAAGGTGTGAATTCATGTTGATAAACTGAGAATGTACTAAATATAAAAAAAATAGTTTTGGAAGAGCGCTGAATGGCCCCGGTAACCCCACCACCTATCAACTAACTGAAAATTGTGCTTAAGAGGTCCAGGAGTATATATTGTACCTTCATATTATGTGTTATTAATGTAACATAGTAATTAGCATAGAGCAAAACACAAGGAAATCCAAATGCTTTTTGCGTAGAGAATATCCGGTTTAATGTTGTTAAGTTCCGTGGATCGGACCCGGCGACTGTACGAATGAGGCAGCCTCATCGGGGTTTAACCTCCCTATGCTAAAATAATCCGGGAATTCTGTAATTGAGAGCGAAGGGGGGACACAGGGAGGTTCAGGCTCAACAAACGTCCCACAGATCCTATCCAACATCCCTTATTTCTTTTATCTGATGTCTACGTTTCAGATCAGCAGAGGTCTGTGGAAGAAGTACGGTGACAAACGAATTATGGACACCCCCATATCTGAGGTATGAAACAAAGGGTGGTTGGGAGCGGTTCTCCCACGTGGGAGAAGGACATGCGCCAAGGTAGACTAGTAGAAGGGGCAAAAACATAACATGGGTGAGAAATTAGTGGAAAGGGGGCTGATGGCAGTTAAAATGAGTGGGGCTCGGCAACTGTGAGCACAACTTTTTATACTCTCCCCTTTGAACCCCCCCCCCCAACATGCTATTGTTGTCTGTTACATATATTGTATTTTATTTTATGAACAGATGGGGTTTACTGGCATTGCTGTAGGTGCGGCGATGGTAAGTACACAGCTGGGGTTTCACGTTTAAAGGAACCATTGCACTGAGGCTGTGTCTGAAAGCTTCAGGGATTGTCCTTCTGTTTCCACAGGCTGGGTTGCGGCCAATATGTGAGTTTATGACTTTCAATTTCTCAATGCAAGCCATCGATCAGGTGATCAACTCGGCAGCCAAGACACACTATATGTCTGCCGGGCGTGTACCTGTCCCAATAGTGTTCCGAGGGCCAAACGGAGCATCCGCCGGTGTAGCCGCACAACACTCTCAGTGCTTCGCAGCCTGGTACGGACATTGCCCTGGTCTCAAGGTGATCAGTCCATGGAACTCCGAAGATGCAAAGGGTCTTTTGAAAGCATCGATTCGGGACGATAATCCAGGTAAACACTATGCAGTCTATGCAGTGAAATATTTTGTGCCCAGGGTGCTGTAACGCTGAAATCGGTAGACATTATGGGTGGGGGGATCTGTTATCCAGCAGGTCGCGCGTTTTTATTGCTCGCTTCTTTTTTTATTTTAGTGGTCTTCCTGGAAAATGAATTGTTGTATGGTGTTCCTTTTGAGTTATCCGAGGAAGCTCAGTCAAAAGATTTTCTTATTCCAATCGGAAAAGCCAAGATAGAACGTCCAGGTTTGTATATACTTTAATGCAAGTCATTTTACTTTTGTTATGGAGGTCTGTGGCAAAAAAAGTGCTTTTGAAAATGTACCCCATTAACTGTGTATAGAAAATCAGGGTTGCGTTATTTGCATTTGGGTAGTAAATAAAAATAAATAAATAAATAATACTAGAAAAAAAACTTATATGGTTTATTTGCACCTATTTTGCAAGCTGCATATAGATGCAGATATTTCCCCTGTTCATCTATAATTGGCAGGAAAATGAATGGGATCTCTGGTATTATATATATATATATATATCGGCGTATTAAATACACTTTTCATGCACATTTTATTATTTTATGTTTTGTTTTTGTTAAATTGTTTAGCAAATGTATCTGCAAATAATCAACTTATCTGGTTTCTTGTTGCAGGAAGTCAGATTACTTTGGTCTCGCACTCCCGACCTGTTGGCCATTGCTTGGAGGCGGCCAATATTTTGGCGAAAGAGGGGATAGATTGCGAGGTATATGGCTGTTTTACAAAGCATTTTCCCTAAAGGCAGGCTATAGGCACCAGCGTCACTCATGCTTATTAACTATATACGTTAATTAATATGCACATGTATACAAAAAGGGACAGCTGCTCTGCTCCCAGGATTATCTTAGTTTGCTCCAGGCCTATATATATATATAATATAAATATATATATATATATATATATATATATATATATATACTTACTTATATGGCTCTAATCCAGTTTGTACCACTGGGTTTCTTAAAAAAAAAATTATTGAATTCAAAGATTTCATTGAGAGATGTCTTTAGTAGTATAGTAGTGACGGAGTGAGAAGCATCAATGCTGGTGAGGTTTGGGCTACACGAGTGGTTGGAAAGCCGGCTGTGGTTCAGTAAATCTGTTTTGTTCTCTATCTGTGGAACTCCAGATTGTCAGTTCAGTAAAACGTGTTTATTCCATCTTTGTAAAGGTCATTAACCTGCGCACCATTCGGCCGCTGGATATCGAAACCATTGAAGCCAGCGTTGTAAAAACGAACCACTTGGTTACGGTTGAAGGAGGATGGCCGCAGTTTGGAGTAGGAGCTGAGATTTGTGCCAAAATAATGGAAGGTATGTGCCATTGGGTGACCGTCCTGCACTCACGCTATATAATGAAATATATCCTCTGTGACGCCATCCGATTGCCTTGCAGGGCCGGCATTTAATTACTTGGACGCCCCTGTGGTGCGTGTGACGGGTGCAGATGTCCCCATGCCCTATGCCAAGATCCTGGAAGATAACTGCAGTCCTCAAGTAAAAGATATTATTTTTGCCGTGAAAAAGACTCTCAATATCGTGTAATTATGTAAAAATAACACTCATTGAATGCCAGAAGTGTGTTGCAATACTCTGTATCGTGTTGTTCATCGCTCTGGCATAATGTTACACGTCCGTTCTTCTGTCATCAGACAGGACATCAGCTGTTTTTTTTGGTCCATGGATTGAATTTGAAAGGCAAGAAAATAGTTTCCATTCAGTAAATTTGAGGGACACTTATGAAGGTTTTCTTTTTGTGCCTTTTTAGTGTATTCTCTCCCCAGATTAAATTTCAGCATATCCTATCCTCATTAATGCAACGCCCGCCCTTAACTAGTGTTAAGGATAATAGGTCATTACCTTTCCCTCTTAGAATAGCGTCAAGGAAAATGTCTAATTTATAAATACTCAGAAATATTTAAAGTGGGCAAAAAATGGAGTACATTTACTTTATAACACTCCATTAATGTAACTGAGAAGGATATTTATTGGAATGTGTAAGAATTACTCTCCGGCTTGTTCTTTTTATACCAACAATAGCAATGTGCAAAAAAATATGCACTTGGGTTCCTGTCTCTTTGGGAAATAAAACTCAAAAAGTAGAGCGATTCTTGTGGTATATTGGCTGTGATTGGCAGGCCGGTGTGTATAGGGTGCTGGAAGTGTCATGGGTTTTGATATAAGGTCACATGGTTGGGTTACCTGGTGCTGTACTGGCACGTGTTTATTCAATGGCGTTCCTGTAAGGGTCTGCGGCATCTTTGTTCTAAATTTCATTTTATGGCAGCGGGAAGCGCATCCCTATGATTCTAAAGGATGGCCTATTAAAGAATAAACAGAATAAAGGTATGCGCAGCACAGCATTTAAATGGGCATAGTGGTTTTTGTTAACAGAAGATATTTTATTTTTATGTGCTTTCATGCTGTTTGTTGGTCCTTTTTGGGGCCCACAGGCTTTGTTCCCACCTAGCAGACCTTAGCAATAAAACACACAGCGAACAATGCGTGGAATCCGTTATTTTAATAAAAATATGACAGAATATACATTGTCTCACAGAGCCAGAGAAACTAAGTAACCACATTCCCTCTGCCTTCTGAAAAACTATTTAAAGTGCAAAAACTTAAGTAAAATTATGAAAGAGCTCAATTTCGCAAAGTGTACCTTCTGTATGAATATAACGCCCCGAGCCGTACGGCCGGACTGTCTTTACTCATGTAAACAATTCCTGCAGGCAAAACGGGGACAGAGCACAGACATATTGGATACTCTGCAGCAGCAAAGTAAACAAATATTAGGACCCCTTGTGGCTGTTGGATTGGTAATAGAGCCCCTTCTGTCCGTTCTAAACAAGGCTTCAGGAGGGCAGAAAAAGAATTTGGCAAAAAATGGACTAACCAAGGGTTATGCTGTGAATGAAGACTATAGAACGTAGAATAAAAACATTTGCCTGATCGGTGCTTCAGTTGGGGTATCACCGGGACCACCACATGCATGTTAGCTATTCTCAGCTATTCCTGCATATGGTGCCTTGTGATGTCATAATCAGGGAACGTTACAAATTCAAAATCACAGTTGTATCAATCGATACATTTGTTTTAGCACAATGTATATCTCGCCTAATGCATGCTCCGCAGTGGTTTTGAGTGTTGTTTAGATGATCGAGACCCAGAAAGGAGCAGTGAAACTAGCTGCTCTCTGTGAATTGTGTGTATTGGATCTCTTAAAATTGGGGAAAATCAGCAGTAAAAGTCAACAGATTACAATAATTTCACTGAAAATTAAGCTACGACCTTCATATAAACGACCCAGTAGCTGAGCCGCCGTTAGTCACAGATCATGTGATTTGAAATGATACGGAGGTTTAAAAATCCCGTAAACAGCAACTGTACAGAGACCCCAAGAGTGCAAGTTGTTAACCCTTTCATCTCGTACGGTATTATCTAACCGGGTGGGTTTAAGGAAATTAAAAGCTCTGGTTAGTTTGAAATATGAACCATAACAAGAGGATAGCAGGATATCAAAATCAGCGTCTAAATTAACTCGGCCGTCAGGGTCAAATGCGGGGGGCACATTCATTTTCAGCTAATCCGGGGGGCGCTGTGGTCATTCGTTGCCGCCTTCTTCAGCGCTCCCTTCTTGAAGCCCTGTATAGAACTGAGTAAAGCTCTCCGGTCCGTACCATTCACAGACGGGGTGCGGGGTTCTGTTGGCACGTCCTTTACCGCGGGCGGGGGTGGGGCCGCTGGTGGCGGTGGCGGCGCCGGTAAAGGAACGTTTGCGTTTCCTGCGGAAATATAAAGCCAACATATTATACAGGCTGCCGAGAGATCTGATGAGGAACCCTATCGCTGGACTGAATCACACCTATGATGTAATTTGGGTACTTGATCTATATGGGTCTGCGCCATCTTTCCCCCCCACAGCATGCAATTAGGTCATTGTGATGTCAGGATAGTTATATAAGTGGAAACCAGTATCCTATTAATACGGCCCGAGTATCCCAGACAGGGTCAGAGATCAAAGAAAGAAAGAGAACGCATTACAGGGTTAAATATCCTATATTTACTATTTTATATTTAATTGCATTTTTGCATTTAAATACAAGTCATTGAGGCTGAAAAAATGACTGCCTCACCCCTGTCAAGAAAAACCCAAATATTTGCAATATAATATGAAAAAAAAAATATTGGAGTGATGGGAGTGTTAAAGGGCCATTAGAGCACAGGAGTGATGGGAGTGATAAAGGGCCACTGGAACCCAGGAGTGATAAAGGGCCATTGGAACCCAGGAGTGATGGGAGTGATAAAGGACCATCCTTTGGAACACAGGAGTGATAAAGGGCCATTGGAACACAGGAGTGATGGGAGTGATAAAGGGCCATCCATTGGAACACAGGAGTGATGGGAGTGATAAAGGGCCATCCATTGGAACACATGAGTGATGGGAGTGATAAAGGGCCATTGGCCATATACTGATTTTAATGGATTTTGTTAAATTTGTTCATATGTCTGAAAAGGAGGAGGGAGCCCAAAATGACACAAATGCCGAAGCTCCAAGTTCCCACTTGAATTTTGTTTCCTCTCTGAACGGTTTCTTCGCATTCTTCTCTGAGTTTCCTTCCACAACAGGGCCGATCCTCTGCACAGGACGGGGACGTTGGATGGGGGGGAGAAGTTGTCCCCATGGGGGGGCTCGGATCACCTGCTGTTGTGGAAGGACTCTGAGTGCTGAAATAGAGAGAAGAATGCAGATGGCAGGAGAGACGGAGAGAAGCGGAGAAAGTAGAGTGCAAGTGGAAGAGCGAGACGGAGAAAAAAAATAATTTGCACCAAATTTTGTCAGAAACGACAAACAGAAACATCCAAAAACGTTCTCAGGATAGTGAATATTCCTTCAGTGTCATCTACGTGTTCACGAAACACCGAATAGAAACAGAACCTGCCTGCAGATCGGCCCCATCCGGCCCCCGTCTAGTCGCCCGTTTCTCTTGCTGTAAAGACTCAAACCTTAATCAGTCGTTGGTCTCGTCTTAGATTCAGGAGCTGTATGTCTACCCCACGCATGTTTAATACCCTCGCTGTATTACCCTCTACCACTTCTGCTGGGGGGCTGCTCCACTTGTCTACCACTCTCTTAGTAAAGTAAAGCTCTGTCCCGTTCCATCCCAGCCTCTAGTTTTGCAGACATTTAATGTCACTATGCTGTGATGAAGCGGGGCCCCCCCGGATAAGCCGTGGCCTTGCGATGCTTGGATATAAAAATGCTCTGTTTCCTCCTGAATCGGTTATGCCAGGAAACCTGGGCTGGATTAATCCGGGATCGGCGGATCTGTTCTCCTGACGTTCGGAAACAGAGCATCTTTAAAGTCAGAAAATCAACTGGATTACTTTACCGATAATTCCCGTTCAAAACGGCGCATGCTCTACACGGGAGATGGCAGCGGGGAGAGAAGAGGACAAAGTATTAGAGACAGGACCCATCATACACGTCAAACAACAACACAACGTGTGAGTGTAGGCTGAGTACGCCTGGACTACGCGATCGCTCGCAGGGAGTATCAATATGGCTGCCCACGGTGGGGAGGAATTATTAATGGAGGGGAACTGCCCCGTCCTGGGGTATAATCTGCTGCCCTGGATACTCTGTATCTTTATGAATAAAGGAAAGATGGTGGATTCTCGAGCAGGACGGGGATTCTGACACGGAGCGGATGCGGTTGGGGATTTGCCGGCACTCGTAGAGGACGATGGATGATGATTGGCGGCTGGCGGCAGAAAGCGGGGGGGCAGCGGTGAGATGGGTTACAGAGGAAAGGGTCCCATGCGGCCGATTCGATTATTCCTCCTGTATATCCTGCCCCAGCGCTCTACCCCGGCAGCCGGATTACTGCCACAATAGAGCGGGGACCCACGAGAGCGAAGCAATGAGGGACGCATCTGTGCCAATGCGAGACGGAGGAGGGCACCGGCGCCAGCCCTACGCACGGTTACATGGTTCTAGCATCAGCGGATGAAGGGGTTAATGAATGGGGTAATTTTATCCAAGCCCCTGCAGACCAAGTCAGGCCAGGCTGCCCCTGAGGAAGGGCTATTTACCCCGGGCAGTACCCACCACAGACAGTCCCTGGACTATGGAAAACACAACCCTTTAACCTGTTCAATGCCAAAATGCACACGAGCTGAACAATGCCTTGGCACACAAAAGGTTAAAAGTCTTGCCTTTCTATCACAAGTCAATAAAAGCCCTTCCGTGGGGTAAATACGATGGGTAAAAGCCCCAGAGCTTTATAATACCCCCGTATCTCTATCTGCCCCACCTGTTAACTGTTTCTCCTCCAGGCCTGAATGAAGCGATAACGTTCTAGGTAATAAAGCAGCATGAAAATGACCAAACGCCGCCACGTCCCAAAGAGAGCGTCACGGATGTGCAGGACAGAGAGGCGCGTGATGGCGGTTAGACAGTATAATGAGTGGCCGAAGCATGTACACACGGGAAGCCACGGAGTCACGGCTGGCTGAGATTGATGAGGGTTGCAGTCCGCTCTGAGCGCTGTATTTCACTGCCCCACTTATCTCTATACATCCTGAACAAACAGATTATATAAACGGGAAGATATCACCCAAAGTACAAGTGTTCTGGAGCCGAAGGGTTAAAGACATCCCGAATTATTCCCGAAATTGTAAAGATCACACACAAACGTGGCAGCGTTCCCTCTGAGGTGACCGAACCAGCGTGGAAGCCTGCAAAGGCGCTGAAGGCGCGGGAAATTTTGTCTCACACATAATTATTGGTGGGAACACTTAATTGTCACATGACGCAAAGGTGGGCACTGATAGGCTGTTTCCATAGAAACTAAAAAAAGCTTCTTAAATTTTATTTGATTGAACCTTTAGAAGAAAAAAGGACATTATCGCACAGCTTGCCTTTCAGACGCTCTATTAACTGCTTCCATGCTGGATTACTCGCCTTAGAGGGGACACTTCTAATGTTAAAACTGGGGGGGGGGGGTTGGTGCCAGGGTTAAAAAAAAAAAATAAGCAAGTTTCTAAAAGAAATTCGGCATTTCTCACCTGTTGTTGATGGAGGGGTTGGAGATGAGGGTGATGTGAGTGGAGAGCTTGTCCCAGAGCCTGCTACAACAACAGAGACAACTCAAAAAGTGCCTTTAATACACAATTAACTATTTCACGCAGCGGGTGGTCCCATACTTCGTAAAAGAGCGCTGGGCCCAACAGCTTACAGTCTAAACGCGGGGGAAGGGGTGCAGCTCCTGCCACGCAAACCGCACCGGAAACGCGAAGGGAACAATCTAACTTTATCCACTAAACCCCATCGCCCCTCTATGCAAATGAGCTGTTCTCCCATCGCATATGAGGTCAAGATAATGAAATCAGGGCAGGGGGCAGTTTAAACATCTGTGCGACCGGAGGGGGTAGGAAGCCTCGCGGCGGCAGACGGAGGGGGTGGGAAGCCTCGTGGCGGCGGACGGAGGGGGTGGGAAGCCTCGCGGCGGCGGACGGAGGGGGTAGGAAGCCTCGCGGCGGCGGACGGAGGGGGTAGGAAGCCTCGCGGCGGCGGACGGAGGGGGGTGGGAAGCCTCGCGGCGGCGGACGGAGGGGGTGGGAAGCCTCGCGGCGGCGGACGGAGGGGGTAGGAAGCCTCGCGGCGGCGGACGGAGGGGGTGGGAAGCCTCGCGGCGGCGGACGGAGGGGGTAGGAAGCCTCGCGGCGGACGGAGGGGCAGGAAGCCTCGCGGCGGCGGACGGAGGGGCAGGAAGCCTCGCGGCGGCGGACGGAGGGGCAGGAAGCCTCGCGGCGGCGGCGGACGGAGGGGCAGGAAGCCTCGCGGCGGCCTGAAGGTAAGTAAAGTTCTAATGCCGCACGAAGCCGGGCAGCCACCGACCTGAGTGGTTTGAGTTATACTTCGTGGACGGCTCCTCTCCGCCATCGCAGTTTGTGCGCTTAGATTTCTGGAGGAACAGAAGGGGGGGGGATGTAAAATAAATATTATAAAGAAACGGAATAAAATAAGAGAAGATCGTAGTAACCCGGTAATATAGTAACATAGTAACACGGTAATATAGTAACACAGTAACATAGTAACACGGTAATATAGTGATATAGTAACACGGTAATATAGTGATATAGTAACACGGTAATATAGTGATATAGTAACACGGTAATATAGTGATATAGTAACACGGTAATATAGTGATATAGTAACACGGTAATATAGTAACACGGTAATATAGTAACACGGTAATATAGTAAGATGGTAACACGGTAATATAGTGATATAGTAACACGGTAATGCGATAATATAGTAATTTAGCTCCACCAAGCCCCCCCTCTTCCACTGATCCTTCCTGCTTTTGATCCAAAAGAAGGCAAAAAAAACAAAAACCCAAATTAAATTATTTTCCAATTTTGGCAATTTTTTTTTTTTTTAATCCTTCTTGACTCCAAAAGCCAATCAGATTTCTCCTCTGGTCGAGAAGCCGTAAAATATGACTGTTTATTCCATCATTTATACCCCTGTGGGTTCTGCTTTTACCCCCTGTGGAGGCATCCGGTGTATCTCATAGACCCCCCCACTCAGCGGTGGATTCCGCACCTTTACTGCCCTCCCTTGCTGTGGATGAAATCTCCGCTCTCGTTCCCTGTACGTTTCTGTTAATGAACGGGGTCACCGGGGAGGTATTTATATCGGTCCCGCACATAACTCTTTTAGCCTCTCCTCATAACCACGATCCCCTTATTATATTTCTGAGCCCATCAGGGGTATTCCACGTCACGCCAGGGGGCTTCTCGTTCCAAAAACGTACCTTCCGTGCCAAAATCTTCCTTTTCTTCTTCTCTTCCTCCGATTCGTGGTGCGACTGCGCTCGGGTCAGACGCCGGTGCTGGTATATCTGCAGCGTGATAGAGAAAGCTGTGAGCGGGGTCACCAAACACCTGAAACCCCCCAAACCCTATCGCCCCCCCCCCCCCGAGGACCCGTTCCCGGAGGATTTTTTTAGCGTACCGACTTTTGCTCCTCGGAGAGTCTTCTCTCCATACATTCTTTGGCCGTTTTTAGCGCCTCTTTTAATTTGGTCGGAATCTGTTAGAAAATTAAAAATAGATATTTGTTGCAGTCAAATAAATTTAGAGATATTTACAGAAAGTAGCAGATGCGTCCCCAACGTATCCCCCCGAGGAGCTCCGCAGGGTCAGATTCCCACCCCAGGTTCCAATCGCAATAATCAACCATTTCCGATTTACCTTAAACTGGGGTTTTTCAGAATTCAGAAGCGTGACGTCGCTGAATAACCTAAAAAGACAAAAAAGCGATATATTTAAAATGTTATATTTATTTTAGGGTCTTATTTAGAGGATGTCCGGAAGTTTTTGTGGGTGCGGACGGGGTCTCTCGCACTGCAGGACAGACCAGATGCTTTTAGACATTTCTCCTCTTATTAGAACAAAGTGCACACATATTAGGGGGGATAAAGAATCTAACACTCTCAGCCAGCGGCTGGCCAAGGGTCATGAGTTGGGTGAACCACAGACCGATGAGACGCGGACACAGGAACGGACTGACTCACGGTGTCTGTAAGAGCTGAGCCACGGACGGCACGCCATTTTTACAGGCTTCGCAGGACAGGATGGACTCCAGAACCGGCACTGAAAACAAGAAAAAAAAAAAAAAAAAAACCTCACAATTTATGCTGTTTTTGTCAAAACCAGCAGCCGAGTCCAAAAATGTGAAGTTTGTGAAAGTAACATCCCCAATAAACCCACAAACGCTCCAGTTGGCCGGTAGGATTCAGAAATTGTAAACCTCTTTGGCAGGGGTGGCCCGGCACCTTCTGGCCGGAGGGGGTAAAGCTTAGTAGCCCCGTCGGCCCCCATGCTAACACACATCAACCTTCAAGCTCACATACTCACTAACACACACTTACATGCTCACACACACCTACGCATTCATGCTCACACACACACACACCTACGCATTCATGCTCACACACACACCTATGCATTCATGCCCACACACACACACACCTACGCATTCATGCTCACACACACCTATGCATTCATGCTCACACACACACACCTACGCATTCATGCTCACACACACACACACCTACGCATTCATGCTCACACACACACACCTACGCATTCATGCTCACACACATTCATGCTCACACACAAACACACCTACAGTCATACACACATATTTCTTGTCTCACTCACATAACATCGTGTAAGGTGACCCCACTGCATTCCTGTCTCCCCAGGCTGGTCCAAAATTGTTCACAAAGGGCTGGTATGACCTGGACTAACAATTTAGGACTGCACCCCATCAACAACCACCCCCCCCCCACCGGGCCAGCTTTTTTCCCCTGAGAAATATTGCAAAAAAAGCAGGGAAAATGTTTTATTCCTTTTGTTGTCCTTTTTAGCAAATTAATTTATTATTCCAACAACACGACCCACGTGACACGGCCAGGAAATACGGAGATCGCTTGGCGCGGACGCCGCGTTTCACAATCATTTACTGCCAAAAGCATCTATACTTCAGTAAACACAAAAACATTTCCTGAAAGAGGTTTATTGAACAGGAGACCCGCGTGCCCCTCTTCCAGAGAATCCATTCACACGGCAGAGCGGGCACAGCCAGAGGGCCAACGATTACTTCGTTTTTAAGGAGAATTCCTTGCACAGAATATTTTGGTTATATTAAGAAAACTAAATACATAGTAAAAAGAACGTTCTTTTGAATATCGGTGCTATTCGCGCACCAAAGTGTAGGCAGTGTTTCCTTATCTAGATCTGGGTTCACAGATAAAACAGACAAATATGATCTGATCCAACAAAGGGAACCAGAATTCAGATACTCACCAATAGTCAAGGATGGAGCCGGGGGGAAGTGATCCAGCGGAACAGAGTCAGGGGGGCGTCCGTAAGTCATTTCATACAATAAGTGCCCGAAACAGTGAACGTCGATACTTTGTAACGTCTGGGGGGGGAAGAATGGAGATTATGGTAAATACAATGGTTTGCTGAAGCCAGATCCCAGCACTGCAGGGGTTAAGTTGTCGAGGGAGGGAAGGGGTGAGCTCCGCCCACACAGGTCACATGATCCACGCAGTGTGACTCTCCACGGGAATTACGACACGAGACCAGACCCTGAATTTTAATGCTGTCCGTATTGTTTATTTTTAGGCTGCGAAGCAGAATTAAGGAATAAACAGGATTCCCGGGAAGAAAACTTTTTAATTTTATTTTTTTGTTACATTCTGGATAAAAAGTTGAAATACGTTTCGAAACGACGTAAATTTCCCAGAAATGGGGTTTACATAAAGCTCCGGTCCGCCCGGGTGTTAAAGGGTGTATATCGAGCCTTTAAAAGGGACCGATGTACTAAACCCTAAAGTGCCGGAAAACAATGGGTTAACCAGCACATCGCAACCATACAGCCGAGCCCCATTATAAAGGAGTAGTGGGTACCTGATCTCTCCAACAGAAAACAGCCGAGGTATAACCCTATCCGAGCGCAAGCAGATAAATACAGATAGGCGCTAAAGCAAAAAAGGGATTCATCTGCTAAATATGATCGCCCTTTTGTTATCGCCACATCACGGACCTATAATTTCGCACACGCGGTCACGCTAACCACACGCGGTCACGCTAACCACATGTGGTCACACGGTCACGCTAACCACACGCGGTCACGCTAACCACATGTGGTCACACGGTCACGCTAACCACATGCGGTCACACGGTCACGCTAACCACATGCGGTCACACGGTCACGCTAACCACATGCGGTCACACGGTCACGCTAACCACATGCGGTCACACGGTCACGCTAACCACATGCGGTCACACGGTCACGCTAATCACACGCGGTCACACGGTCACGCTAACCACATGCGGTCACACGGTCACGCTAACCACATGCGGTCACACGGTCACGCTAACCACATGCGGTCACACGGTCACGCTAATCACACGCGGTCACACGGTCACGCTAATCACACGCGGTCATCAACTTACATTTATTTTGCGAAACTGTGAAAAGTACGATCTGTAGAAAGACGGCAAACCCAGCAGGGAATTCTCCAGGTCCAGCAGCTTGCAGGCGTCTCCGTCCAGCACGACGTTGGCCGGGTGGAGGTGTCCGTACGGGAATCCTCGCTCGTGTAAGAATCTCAGGGCCTGCAAAGCCAGGGAAACGCTGATAATGTCAGAGCTCGGGGGCCGCGCGGCCCCCGCGGACGCCACCAATAACCCCGGAGACAATTAAATAGTTAAAGGGATTCAACAAAAGGACAGGAGGGGAGATTATTCCAAAATTACAACAAGAGACCGGAATCTAACACTAGAGAGTCAGAGACTGAGATGGAACGGAAGGAGGTTTTATTTTACTGAGAGGGTGGTAGATAAGTGGGTCAGCTTCCCAGCAGAGGTGGTAGAGGGTAATACAGTGAGGGGATTAAACATGCATGGGATAGACATACGGCTCCTGAATCTAAGACGAGACCAACGACTGATTAAGGTTTGAGTCGTTACAGCAGGAGAAACGGGCGACTAGACGGGGGCCGGATGGGGGCCGACCTGCCTCATCTTTCATGCTCGTTCTTGTAACCCTTTCATCGCCAGCCTCTCTCCTGTTACCCCCCTCCCCCGTCTCTGTCCCCTCTGTTACCTCTAGAATCTGCCTCCCGTACGTCTTGATTTGCTGCGGCTCCAGGCCGGGGGTCTTCTTGGGACCGCAGTATTTTTTCAGGAAGGGATCTTTCGGTTTGGACTGAAACAGAATGCAGGAGGAAGAGGAAGAGTTAATCCGGATCGCACCGAGGGGCTTCCAGCGATGGAAACAAATTATTAGCGGAAAGAAATCAGCCGGAATCAGTCAGTTATTTCCAAAAATATTCTTGGAAAATGAAAAAAATTAGACCCAAATCTGCCTTTTTTATATCTTTACGATAATGGGGGTTATTTCAGGGAAATTACCCTATAAATGAGATCCTTCAGCGTTCCCTTCTCGCTAAACGGCCGGATAACCAGCGCAGACGACTCGCTGGCCGTGGCAAACGTCACGCGGTAGATGTAGGGGTGCTTGGGGAGGAAAAACAAAAAACACACTCAGGTTCTGAATCACGTCGCTCCTCCCGGTGCCACCTCGCCCATCTGCCGGCAGGTTCTAGGTTTCTATAAAGGGGTTCCGCGTCTTTACCGTCAGCGAAGGCAGAAGTCGGATCGCACACTGGAAATCTTTATCTTGAAGGAATTTATCAGGACCGAGATCAGCCTAAAAACACAACGAGACACCTCCATTGGAACCCAGGAGTGATGGGAGTGATAAAGGGCCATTGGAACACAGGAGTGATGGGAGTGATAAAGGGCCATTGGAACCCAGGAGTGATGGGAGTGATAAAGGGCCATTGGAACCCAGGAGTGATGGGAGTGATAAAGGGCCATTGGAACACAGGAGTGATGGGAGTGATAAAGGGCCATCGGAACACAGGAGTGATGGGAGTGATAAAGGGCCGTTGGAACACAGGAGTGATGGGAGTGAGTGCGCCTATGAAGAGATTCCATTAAAAATCAGCCGGTTCCAGCTCCAGTATTAACCCCGTCTGCTTTCTTCTTCTTCTAAAACAAGGGGTGACCCCAAACTTTTTATTTTTTTATATATTTACCCAGCTTAGGACGAGGTTCTCCTTGGGTTGGTTTCTGCTTTTCATTAAGAAATATCGTTTCCGGAGCCTCCAGCCTGAAGATGAAGGAAGCGAACGGTCAGAAGCCGCGATCCCCCTGCACCCCCCCTGCACCCCCCAGCGGGAATCATATCTCACCGATGTCTTTTAGCGGCTCCACGACTTCAAACTTTGGATCCGACCGAAAGAACATGGAGACCTGCTGCAGGGCGACCTCTGCGGAGACAGAACGGGGAGACTCGCGTAACGAAACCCCGGGACAAAGTGGGGAAGGGAGAGCGCGGCGCGGGGAAAGGGAGAGCGCGGCGCGGGGAAAGGGAGAGCGCGGCGCGGGGAAAGGGAGAGCGCGGCGCGGGGAAAGGGAGAGCGCGGCGCGGGGAAAGGGAGAGCGCGGCGCGGGGAAAGGGAGAGCGCGGCGCGGGGAAAGGGAGAGCGCGGCGCGGGGAAAGGGAGAGCGCGGCGCGGGGAAAGGGAGAGCGCGGCGCGGGGAAGGGATAACGCGGCGCGGGGAAGGGATAACGCGGCGCGGGGAAGGAATAACGCGGCGCGGGGAAGGAATAACGCGGCGCGGGGAAGGGATAACGCGGCGCGGGGAAGGGATAACGCGGCGCGGGGAAGGAATAACGCGGCGCGGGGAAGGAATAACGCGGCGCACGGCGACGTACCTGTGTAATTGGCAGAGTAGTTGTTTGGGTCCAGAAACTTCTTGACCTGCTCGTGGCTGCAGAGGACGTGGTGCGAGGTGACGACGTTCAGATAATTCTGCAGCCCCTTCTGTCTCTCGGCTACAAATTCCCGGTCCATGTTCCCGATGAGTTTTTTGGGAGGCAGAGGAAGGGTTAAACCTGAGATCTAAAAGGAACGAAACAGCAACTTAGAATCCGCGAGTCCCCGGAATCCAAGATCTACAACTAAAGGGCCGGGGGATTTGATGGAATGGAAGGAGGTCCTTTAATCTAAGAGGGTAGTAGATAAGTGGAACAGCCTCCCAGAAGAGGGATCATTTAGAGGGATGGTTATAGGGCCTGGAAGGTGCAGGATGCCCATGTTCCAGTATTGTCACGCTGTCACACGCACACGTACTATCACTAATAACATACATCGCTGCTCGGGGGGGGGGGGGGGGGCGCGCTCGTGTTACTATTCATGCCTGTGACGGGGTTTTCCGGGTGTTTGCTTACCTGTAGGCTGCTGTTCAGCGCGTCGAAGTCGCTGTATCGCCTGACGATCTGTAACGGGACGCGGGAAGCACAATGAACACGGACGCTGCGTGACACAGCCGCTCTCATCACGCAACGCTTATCAGCGAAGCTTTAACATACATGTGGCAGAGCGTGTGCGGGATCTATACACCGTGCTAGCCCTGCCTTCAACACAGCCCCATCCTGCTGCCCCCCCTGCCCCATCCCGATGCCCCCCTGCCCCATCCCGATGCCCCCCCTGCTCCATCCCGATGCCCCCCCGCGGAGAGATTACCTGCCAGCTGTTGTCCATGGATATCCCTCGCTGGACACGTATGATGTATTCCTGTGTGAAATGAATAATAACGATGACCTCAGACACACAAAGCTGCACGGGATCAGGTCAAACAACCAATCAAAACGGCAGAAAACGATAGCGATGGCCAATTTAACAGTTTGCTAACCAAATGCAGCATCACAAACTTTGTTCCTGTAAAATATTTAATTCCTACCTAGAAATAATGATGTCATCATGCAAAAGATCGCCTCGTTTATAATTGTTCAGGGAATGCTTAATTGTCATGTGACTCACAAGATGATCCCAATTGGCTGTTGCCATAGAAATTGAGAAAGGTTCTGGAAACGTGTCGGTGTTATGAGGTTATTTATACCCCTAGAGGAGAGAATTAAGTCACAGATCTGCTGAACACGCTGGGGGGGGGGGATTAATGTGTTAGTTTTTTTTTGGGGGGGGGCTCTTTTTTAAACGGGGCATTTAATTAGAATTGGAAGCAGAAGCCATCGTTCGTCGGTCACGTGATTAAACTCTGACTGGGGTCCAGGAAAGGCGGCGGCGGCGCTCGGGCGGGAATTATATCGCTGACTCAGGGATCGAGAGAACGAAATAAACAGGAAAACGAGATTTTAGCGACTTTCATTTCTTTGCAAAAAAAAAAAGGTAAACGGCAGAAGCTCGAGAAACGAAAGCAGGAAACGCTTAGTCACCAAAACTCACCCGACAAAGGAAACGGAACCCCTTATAGAACACGTATGTGCATGTTACACAACATACAGACGTTTAACCATCGCAGCGCCATAACAACCGTCCGGCCCCCGTCTAGTCTCCCCTTTCTCCCGCCGTAACGACTCAAACCTTAATCAGTCGTTGGTCTCGTCTTAGATTCAGGAGCCGTATGTCTATCCCATGCATGTTTAATCCCCTCACTGTACTATCCTCTACCACCTATGCTGGGAGGCTGTTCCACTTATCTACCACCCTCTCAGTAAAGTAAAACTTCCATTCCATCTCAGACTCTGACTCTCTAGTGTTGGATTCCGGTCTCTTGTTGTAACTTTTCTTCTTCTTTGAAATAAATTCCCTCCCGTCCTTTACTGAATATGTCTCTCTCCTCTCCCCCCATCTCAATCTCCTCTCTTCCCCCCCCACCCCCTCACTTCTCTCCTCCAAGTCTCAGCAGGTTAAAGAACAGCCACCGATCCCCCCCCCCGGAAGTTAAAGGGTGTCTCAGGTGTTATAACCCAATAACAGCGCCCCCCCCAACACCTCCCGCAGCGCAACCGGAGGAACCCATTCCTGAACCAGAACAAAAAACACTCACTTTACCAGAAAACTATTTATTTAGCATTTAAAGCGAGAGCCCCCCCCTCAACGCAGCTGTACGTGGTGACATCATATTGATGATATCATCGCCATGTAGTGAGGAGACGCGTTCGCTCCACGCACGAACCAAGGTAACGGCCATTTCTCAAAAATACCGGGACGCCATCGAAATCATCACAATGACCCAACCACCTGTGCAGAGGAGCTTACAATCTATCCTCCTAATACCCTCAGCCAGCCAGAAGAAACCACTGTCCTCCCACCTGCGAGACCTCCAGCCCCTCTCTGAAATCAAACCCTCCTCACCAAGGCAGCCCATCTCCTCTCATCCCACCCAACTTCATTATAGATTGTAAGCTCCTGGGATCAGGGTCTGTCTTGACGTGCGTTAATCTCATGGTCAATTTGTATCTTGCTTATTTTATCATTAATGTTAATCGTCACTTAGTTAAACAACGCTACGGACTCTGCTGGCGCTATATAAACGTATAATACGCGGTTTTAACCTCTTAACGGTGATGGAACGGGGCACGATTTTCACGCCGCGCACCACAACCCCATAACGCGAATATCACGACACGTATCCATCGGCTGGAGGCTACGCACCGGCCACCTATGGGTTAACCTGTTCAATGGTTCATTGGGTTACCGGTTCACCGTCCGGGCGCCGTAACACGATCGGTTCATCAGCATTTACTAACCAGCTCTCCGTAGGGGCCGCTTTTCACGATGATACAGAGCTGCAGGGAAATTTTTATATCGAAATAGAAGCCAAAGCAGATCCCGAAAACAAATCATTATTTTTATTATCATATGTATTATTATCGTTATTATCATATGTATTATTATTATCGTTATTATATGTATTATCGTTATTATTATATGTATTATTATTATCGTTATATGTATTATCGTTATTATCGTTATTATCATATGTATTATCGTTATTATATGTATTATTATTATCGTTAGTATTATATGTATTATTATCGTTATTATATGTATTATCGTTATTATTATATGTATTATTATTATCGTTATTATATGTATTATCGTTATTTTCGTTATTATCATATGTATTATTATCGTTATTATATGTATTATTATTATTATCGTTGTTATATGTATTATCGTTATTATTATTATCGTTATTATCATTAAGGAGGAAACGAGATAATATTTTGAAAACATACAAATATCTGTAAATATTATTCTTTATATATTTGTTCTTTCGGTATCTGCCCCGTTCCCTGCACGGATCTTCTTCCTGATTGGCTGTCCATTCTCCATCTTTCTAAAATAATAATTTCTGTTACTACCGGCGCAGGACTCGCGGCAGACGAGTGTGAATTCCTTACGTTGCCCCTATATGACCTATATCACACGGAACACGTTAACGGGGCCGAGCGGTCATTTTTTTTTTTTTATACATGTTAGTCTGCGTATGTCTATCCCATGCATGTTTAAATCCCTCGCTGTATTACCCTCTACCACCTCTGCTGGAAGGCTGTTCCACTTATCTACCACCCTCTCAGTGAATTTTCCTTACATTCTCCTGCGCAGAAGGATAAAATAATTTTTGGAATTGTAAAAATTACTATTAAAAAAAGATACTTTCCATTTAACTCTCCAAGCGCCACAAAGGCCAACAATGCTCCGTTAACCCCTCTGGCAGGTAAAGGATCGAAGCTGGATTGCCGTCTGTAAACTCAACCAACGTTTAGAAACATTTCCGCGGTAAACAGACGGAGGCGGGCAGGGGCCACCACGTTATGGTGCAAAACCACGGATACGGCGCAAACCGTAAGAGCGTGAGCTCCACGGGCGAGGGGACGATCCCAGAACACGCGGATAGTCACAATACACACAACAATGGCCATTTTATACAGACAGGGGCCACAGACCCCACCGCCAGCTCTGTAAGGAAACACTCTAATGGTGCCGCCCACTTGATCCCGGACTTACTGGGCAAGTGAGCTAACGCCTCGTAAAGTTCCCACTGTCCGCTGTCACGGAGAGCGCCAACGAGAGAGAACGAGCGTCACGGAGAGTAAGTCAGAGAGAGCGTCCCCGACAGAGAGCGTCACAGAGTGTAAGTGAAAGAGAGAGCATCCCCCAGAGAGCGTCAGCGTGTAAGCAAGTCAGAGAGAGAGCGCTTCACAGAGAGAGAGAGAGAGAGAGAGAAAGAAAAAGAGCGTCACGGAGAGAGTGTCACCGATAAAGAGTGTCACATTGTTTAAGTCAGAGAGAGAGCGCCCCCAATCAGATATCAGCGATGTGACGAGGAAGGGGTTAAACCCATGTATGATCTGCAAATGTCTGTTCACTGCCTGTCATACAAGGAAAGAAGAAACACGCACACATGTGTACACATACATAAACAGAATTAACCCTTTACATACACATATATATTTGTGTGTGTTTAAAGGGTTAAATATATTTGCGTGTGTGTAAAGGGTTAATATATATATTTATATACAACGCATACATAGAAGAGTTTTCTGCACACCTTCCAGGCAGCCCAAGGGTTAACAGTCCCAATACCCATGCCCCTGTATGCATGTACATAAAACAGATATTTCCGCCCGGCGTGCGGTGCCCGGAGCGGGCACGTCACTCCTGCCCGGGGTTGCCGGTGATGCTCGGTACTTCTATACACCCCTGTACAGGATGCCCGGCCTCACCGTATGGGACTGCAGGCTCTGGCTGGCCTCGATCACGGCGGTCAGCGGCACAGTGTCATCCAGCAGCGGCCGCTCCGGCACCGGCAGCTCCATGAACGCCATCCCGAGCGACACTGCGGGCCCGGCGGGCGGACACATGGGCGGTATCATACGGACTGATTGGTAAGGGACGAGCCGCGGGGCGGAGCTACAATGACAGTGCGGAAGGTGACGCCAGTTTGGGCGGGGCTTGACCGAGGGGGCGCATCCGGAAGCAAGACAGGACAGTGAGAATGTTGCTGCGGGGTCCTACAGGGAGATGGATGAGAGCGTGGATAGATGGAGCTGCGCCAGGGGGCAGTAGGGCTGCCCATCACCATGTGCAAATGAAGCAATTAGCATTAGTTTCATTGGTTTCCATGGTGACTGCAACACAAATGAAATGGGGGGTAAAAGTAAGTTTCAGTCACAGACGTGTAATATGACATCACACATTCTGTACAGTAATGACATTTATTACATAATTCCCAATCAATAAGAACTTAAATGTTTCCAGATCCTTTGTCTTCAGGAATTAATACTTTGACTGTCCCTTCCATGACGGTCCTCCCGCTACGGGGCACAACGCAAGAGACGGCCATAAACGCCAAGGACTTCCGCAATGCTTTTACTTCCGCCCTCACTAGAACCTCCTCTCCGGGGTACAACGGGGCAGGAAAGCGGATTTCCTGGGATATTAATATACAACCCTCCCCGGGCAGTTTAGTTCCCAGGACTGCGGATATCAGACCATTGAGGAGAACGCCGTGGACCACGGTTTTCCCAAATCTTGTGTTTTTAGCATAAATCTCATCCAGATGCAGGGCGTTTGTGTCACCAGTCAACCGAGAGAACACAACGACATCATTCTGAGTAAATATTCTGGAGAGCTCAGCGCTATCTCCAACCTGTATGCTTAAAAGTCTCGAGGAGAACAGTTTCTGAGGACAGCACCACATCTGCGGCTTCGAGAAAAGTCGGTGTCTCAACCCAGCTGATCGGAAACGGCGGGAGAGCGTAGAGGAGAACATCTTCGCCTTCAGAAACATCCAAAGCGATTAGAAATATTTACCCCAAATCCAGCTCTCTGCTGTTACCAGCCAACGCCAACAAGAACGGAGAGGTCTGAATAAGAAAGAACGCACGTTATATATTCCACATTTACCACGCAGACACAAAATAGCTCGATCCATACATCAAAATAACATGAAATGGATCAGAGGCCCTTTATCACTCCCATCACTCCTGTGTTCCAATGGCCCTTTATCCCTCCCATCACTCCAGTGTTCCAATGGCCCTTTATCCCTCCCATCACTCCAGTGTTCCAATGGCCCTTTATCCCTCCCATCACTCCAGTGTTCCAATGGCCCTTTATCACTCCCATCACTCCTGTGTTCGCTGATCCAAGTTTAAGTTTAAAAGGCTAATTGATGGTTAGAAAACCCTTTTTGAAATTATGTCACAGCCAGAAATGTCCTTGTTTTCCATGAAAGCAGCTCAGTGACCCCAAACTTTTAAACCGTTGTGTATAAGTTGTTTATTTGATGTCTCTGCTCAGCCTGGTTTATAAGAAGGTACAGAGAATGACATTCTTGTCTGTGAAATACGTCAATGTCGTCTCCTAGAGTTACCTGGATCACTCGGACCGCGCACTCCTGATTCTGGTAATGCCCCAGCAGCGTTAAAGACGTCCACAGTTTTACCAGGCCGCTGGAAGAAAAAGAAAAATACAGCATTAGGCAGGATAAAAAAAAAAAAAAGGTCTTGATAAAAAATAAAATTTGCCTTAAATGGTTTATTCTGAAATATTACGTATCATTTTTCCCCACAGCACTTGTTGAGCATGTTCACTACAGCCACAACTACTCACGTCTGATACCCTCTTTCATGCATCAAAAATCATTCGAATACCCCACCAAGGTGTCATAATACCCAAATATTCACACACTTACTCTAAACTCTGCTTTAAGAGGCACAGTGTTATGGGCACCTCTGACTTGTCATGTTTTTATTATCTATTTCCTTCATTTTATATACCTGCTGCTGACTCTTAGTATGCCACAAAGGGTTTTCTCATCATATCTCAACAAGTCTAAAGGGAAGGATGAGCCCACCTGAAACCAAAGAAACAAAAAAAAAAAAAAAAAAAAAGGTCAATGATTTTAGAATTTAACCTATAAAGTAGAACGCACTGCTTTCAAGATTCTGTTTAGCATGATGTTAGCGTGTAGGCAAAGAAGAACATGCCCCACGCATGAACAGCTCTGCTCCGTGTCTGGACCACAAAAGTCTCAGAACCGGACTCAGAAGCTACAAAGAGTCTGAGATGTCAGAAATCCAAGCCACAAATACCTCTCCGTGGAGCGTCTTTAACGCCGAAATAATAAGCTGCTTAAACTGAGCCGGGTTTAACTTGGTTCTCTCTTCTTGGAATTTTCTGCAGAACACAAAATGTAACGTTAGAGACGTCCTGCTGCGGAAATCGCCGCCGCCGCACAGGAGCGCGATGCACTTACGCCTGGATCTTCATGTAATGGAACTCGGAGGTATTCTTCAGCACTATTCGCTCGTAGCTGGTAGGCTCCGGCAGTCCGGATGGCTCTCGCATATTTACACAACACCTAATAATCAAAACGAGGAGGACGAGACAAATCGCTACGGAAACTTATTTTTCCAGCTTATTTTGTGGCACGTTTTCCGTAAACAGAGCGGAGACGCACAACGGGAGTTCAGGAGCCGCGCCGATTCGCATCACTTATAGGCTGCTTCAAGCTGCCAATCAGTGTCCGGAGAGCGCTTTCCATGCACACCAGTGACCTCCTTACATAAGAATACTATGGAGGACACATTCCGCCGAACACGCGGGAAATAGCAGGGGGGGAAGCGCAGGGAAGGGGGGGTCAAAATAAAGTGAGGCGCCCTGAACAGAATAAGCTTTAAAGACGGTGCTAAGATAATATTATCTTATAGATAAGAAAGAGAGAGACAGTAAAGAGGGGCAAAATGTGGTTGCTGCTGCACTTCAAATCCTATCACTCTCTGCCAACCTCAGTAACAGCCACAGACCCCACACCTCTGCTCTACCCCATACCCAGGTGTGAGGCTCACTGCTGTCTGCCTCAGGTTCATCCCCTCATTTTACCCGGGGTTCCTAAAATCTGCCCCTGGCCCAGAACACTCACCACTTCCGGTCTGCAGCCGCAGGCTTCCCATGTGTCTGCTGCAGCACGTGACACTGTCATACACTCCGGGTCCTTCACATTTAACGCTCCCCCGGAAGCACTGAAGGCTCTAACAGTTCCTTTTACCCCAGCGCCCTCCCAGTTAGAAAACGAGATTATTTTAGCAAGCTGGTGAATTAGTCCCGGAAGGCCGTGGATCTGCGCAGTATTAATATATATTCATCTATATGAATACTAACTCACAGTCTCCCCATAGAGATTTATAAATGCAGCAGCACGGGCGACGCTCTGTGCCACAAAGTATCAGGGCTATTAGAATGCACAGTCACGCCTGGCACCGATAACTATTAACAACTACAATTATTCATTATATATATCATTATATGAATCATTATATATATCATTATATGAATCATTATATATATCATATGAATCATATGTATATCAGCTGCGTTATAGTCTCCAATATTCTGTTCCGTATTGATCGTGGCTGTGATGTAATCTGTGATATCACAACCCAACTGCATGTTGCGTCAATGATGATGTCACTCGCCGCCTTGATCACCATGAAACTGGGCATTGAGCACAGGCGAATACCAAGTGTCTCTGTTTAGTTTGACCAGTCCCTCTCCCAAATCACCTGTGCTCTTTTTTCTCCCCTGGTGCCCCTCTTTCTTCCCCTCATGTCCCTCTTTCTTCTCCTGTTGCCCCTCTTTTTTTGAAGCTCAGAATGTTTGTCCAGTATAGCAGGGTTCTACAGCCCTAAAAGCCCCGATAATGTGTATAGAAACTGCAGTAAATGGCTTTATGAATTAAACGGGATAAATAAACCCCATTATTCTTCTAAATACCCCACCTGGTTACACAAATACCCCGCAATAGGGCACAAAGTCACATAAAAAGTCTTTGAAGGCAGCCTTTTTTTTAAACATAAATAATAAACTATTAATAAATGATGCCTAAATTGCTAACAAACATAACAGCAAGCATGTGGGAATTTTATTTTCAGAAATGTTTATTTTCACCCTTTAAACAACTAACACATTGTACAAAACCAAATAGGGACCGTTCTAACTGAAAAGTTGCACAGTCTCACAGTCTCATGCCCCTAGTTTTTACAATGTATGTCCAAAAAAATCACTTCAATACAATTTACAAAATAAATCTAAAACTCACCCCAAATGCAATCTTATAAAAAATTTATATTTAACGCAATACTAAATCAGAATTTATAAATATTTGCAAAAACATCTATTTTTTCAGTCCATTTTGTCAGTCTTCAGGTTAATTTAATATCTTCAAAGTATCTTTGTCATCTGGATAAAAGAAAAATACAAATAATTATTAAAGTATGGAAAATATTTGAAATAGAAATGTTTTTAACCTCAGATTATTTACGAAGAAACAATGTCTCACTTTTTATCGGAAAATATTTAAGGTTAAAAAGCAAACAACTGGTCTTCCCAAATATTAGCCAATATTCTATCCACGATTTGTCCATTTTTGGCCATAGTCCACCCACAAATCCTTAAGAGTATTGATACTTGAGGCTAATTCGGCTAACGTGCCCCTTTTCCTTACCTGGTATCCTTTGTTTGCATCCAGAATGAAAATAAAATGAGAATAATTAAAAAATAGTTTTACTGCAGACAGACATTTATAGATAACACATAAGCATGAAAAAAGTTAGCAAAACTTGCAATCAAATTGCAAAATATTAGATAAAAATAAATTGATCCTTATTCTGTTTTTATTAGCAGAAAAATAACATTTCTACAATCATTACTGTTTTGAATCACGGTTTGAGAAGACTCAATGCCCATATCGTTGGGCTATAAAGTTGGAATCAAGGCATTTTTGGGGATCAAGTGTATTATATGTGATTATTACAAGGAATACAAAAATGAAATTATTATTATTTGTTTTATATAGCGCCGTCGAGGTCCGTAGCGCCGTACAATGGGATAAGGGTTTTCATAAGTCGAACTGCCTCTTGTATTGTGCATATATTTATTTCATATAAAAAAAAAATCTGTCTTCATGTAATAGATAAGGAATTAATAGAAAAGTGAAACTCACCTCTTCCCCTCTTCTTGCCCTTCGTCAGGTCCGGGTTCGCAGGATACATGCGTAGTCTGTGTAGGAGGTCTGTAACATGAATGACACGATATCTGAATATAGACATTTATTTCTAATAAACAAGTTACAGTTTAGTATCAATGTAGATGAAAGTCCTAATTTCTAGTTATATATTTATTTTTTTAATATATAAAATTATATACAGTATCTGTAAGGTTATAGAAACCCAGAACCTGCCGCAGATCGGCCCCATCCGGCCCCCGTCTAGTCGCCCGTTTCTTCTGCTGTAAAGACTCAAACCTTAATCAGTCGTTGGTCTTGCCTTAGATTCAGGAGCTGTATGTCTATCCCGCGCATGTTTAAATCCCTCACTGTATTAGCCTCCATCATGATTTATAATTCTGTTACTTATGGGCACTGCCTGTGGGCATCGTTATAGAATAATTTTATCCTACAAGCGTTGTCCTACATCAGCAATTCATCAATTTGTGCAACTGATTTAGAAAACCGACCCACCTGTCCTCACTGTCTGTCCTAAAAGAAACAGAAATCAATTAATTACAAATCTGAAAAGATGATGTCATTATATGTTTTACTGAAATCTATAAATATGTTATTACATTTAAATAATATATATTATTTTATGTATAATTACCAATCTTTGCATTCCCGGGGAGCTTAAAAGAAGAAACATATAATTATTATATTATTATTATAATTATTATTATTATTTGTGAAGTCGAGCTGCATTTATTTTAAGAATAATAAAAAATAATAAATCGTAATAATAAAAAAAGAGAATCATACCTGCATCGGCGGACGGCCCGCAGCCCATGGCTGTAACGCGTCTCAAGACGTCCCGGAGAGACTGACCTCCAGCCTCCTCCTCAATTTCATAAAAGGTTTTCGTGGCTTAATATCGGGACATCTGCTCAGAATTCTAAATCTGAGGTAGAACGGAATTAATCTCCAGAGATTATGTTGGAACCTCCTTTAGCGATTTATTTGCCACTTTCCTCTTGATACAGATTAACCATTTTACAGAAAGTGTTTTCTAGATGATTAGAAAACAGAAATGTTTCTGGAAATCCAGAGGTCACAGAATGAAATTATGGGAATTTCTGGAATTAGGAGGAGGTAAGGGAAGGAAAGTATTAAAAATGCAGGAAATGTTTTTTCTCCCATTGGAAAAATAGTTAGAAATTAGAATTGGTAATTTTGGGTTCAAATGTTAGAAAATGATATGGTAGAAGGGCAACAAAGATGGGTTCTGAAAAGGTTGGAAGAATCAGGTCTTGAAGAACATCTAGTTTAAAATGAGTTAATTTAGTCTAGGAAGGAGGTGATGTAATGGGGTGATGTCATCGTAATGTCCATTTATGGAAAGATTAAGCTGCATATATCCCATTTTAAATGATTTGCATTGATTATTTTTTTTATCTATGGGTCGCGGGAGAGCCGTAGCAGATCACTTGTTTTCAGTGAGGGCAGTAAAGCTGTGGAGTACACTGTCTGTAGAGGTCACGTGATGCTCTCGCTGCGCCCTGGGTGGTGTTTTGCTACCGTTACTATACACGCGTGACCTCAACACCCTCACATGTCTAACCAACGTGTGAAGAGGCGAAACCCATGGCGATATACAGATTATCCGCATAACCCTTTGCTTTTGAACGTGCAGCCAAAGGTTTAAACGCGTGGCGTAATAAGAGAGGACAAACATATTGTAATATCTGGAGACGCAGGAAAACGTATATTATGTACAGTTATCACGCCGATCAGGTCTCGCTGCCGCGTCAGGTTATTGGAGAACCAGCCTTTGACCGAATAACTCTCGACATAATCAGATATCTGGAGCGCGCGGGGGGGGGGGGTGTTTAGGGACACGCAATCTGGGGCAAAGGGTAATTCTAAAGACTAAGGTTATTGAATGTGTGTTAAAGGTACTTTATGAGCGTTGCTTGTTTACTTGCACCGGATAACTTGTTTTCATCGTGCGCATAATCTACTTAAATGTCAAATCCTGGGGTCTTTAATCTCTGAAATAGAGCCGGGCATATCCTATAATACGGGAAATAAATGGTCTGGCAACAAAGAGTGGACATTCTATGCCACCGATTTACACATTTAAGCCAATTTGGGACACTCGTCCTCAGTCAGAAATAATTAATCATATTACATTTTTCCATATTAAATATTTCTGTTGTAGACCATAGTCATGTGACATCAGCAGTGGACACTGATTGGTTGTGGCAGAAAACAAAACATGTTTAAATGTTTTTTGTTTTTTTTTTACTGTTTAGATAGAATGGAGAAGAATTTTCTTGGTGGAACCGCACCTTTAAATGGTATTAAGAAAGGTACATTCATTATTTGGGCTTTCTATACACGTATGTAGTTGTATGCGTTTTATGCGCCCCTGTTAAGTTTAACGTTTAGTGGTATAAAAACCTGAAGGAATCGCCCCATCCGTAAAACACAAATTCACGAGACAAAGGAGTCAAAGATATTCTCGTTTTATAGAAGTAGTAAAAACGTTGCATGCTGTGCATTCGGAAGCAAACATCTCAGACGCGTTCGGTTTCACAGTATCTTGTGCAAATGTTAAACCTTATAAATCAGAACGGCCAATCGCTTTGCATCTGAAGTGGCAAAACAACTCCCAGTATGCCCAGCCGCTAACACGTGAGCTACTGGTTGGCTGGAATTTCTATAGCTGATCTCAGTAGTTTTAATACAGTACTTAGAATGGGAACACGTGGGGATTTGCCCCCTTTAAATTATTGCAAATACATGGACCGGGATTTAGTGGAATCCCCCCCCCACCACCACCACCTTTACCCTCCTTCTCATCTCGCAGCTCCGTGGCTTGCATGAGACGCATTTGGCTGAACGCATCTCCTGCATGCCACCGCGCATGCACCCTATGCTCCTATATACTTGTGCGAGAGTTCCGATGGATTTATCCATGTTCAAAAAGCAGTCCTGAATGCTTTCCTGCCACTGATTGGCTGCTTCAAGCACAAAACAGTCTCAATTATCCTATACGTGCGATAATAACAAATATGCTGCCTTAGCATTCTAACCGTCTAATTCATTCTCAAATTCTTACTTTTTTTTAGGGGACTGCACCGGTTGTGATGGAGGGACACTTTTATAGGACACAGTCTGCAGTTTTTCCACTTTCGTTACAATCCCAGCCTATTCATTTCCAGGGGCGCTGGTCACCCCGTACGCCCCCTTCCCACTCCCGACACCCAAAATACCATTAAAGTGTGAAATGTCTGTAGTGTCTGCTCCGTAATGTGCCCCGGGAATCACCTTCAGCTGCACAGAGGTCTGAGGCTCGCACGGTTTGGTCAATGGATATTATATTACCCCCCCCCCCCGCCGCATGGGGCATTCGCATCAAGCATGAAACATCGCCCTACGGTTCTACTGAAATATCCTAATCCCCAGTCTGTGTCCTCGAGGAACTATTATTATTTTACTAAACTAGACCTTTGGCAGACGAGACGGGCTGAATGGGTCTTATCTGCCGGAAGGTTCTATATTTCTATATTGAACATCCCTGAGAGCAATCCGCAGAATGGCGCTGTGCCCGGGGCATCACAAGGGTTAATCGTGTTTCTTGTTCTCCGTGTCCTGCAGGGAAGATGAGAAATCCACCAGGAGCTTGGCGGTTTTCCTGGGTCTTTCCATGACCACCGAATGTCCGCAGTTCTCCAGAATCTCCGCTTGGCTTCCGGGTATGGCACTCGTCAAAACGTCCGCCCCGGAAACATCCAATACCTGAAACGCAGGAGAGCGTCAGCTGCTTGGTCCCCCCCCAATACCATACAATCGCAAACAAAGCCAAGACCCTCACCTGATCCTGCTTGCCCCAGATTACTTGAGTAGGAGCCACAATTTTGGTCATGTGTTCGTGCAGGCTGTGCCGAGAGCCCTCGCTGACAATGTCCAAAAATACTGGAAAGAGTAAGTTGCGTTAGAAGAGAGCGTCGGGTATCGGGTGGTCAAATACGGACCCTATCAGTCTGTTAATTTACTCGCAAATAATGCAAGTGGCCAAAAACATCAATTCAAATCACTCCCATCACTCCTGTGTTCCAATGGCCCTTTATCACTCCCATCACTCCTGTGTTCCAATGGCCCTTCATCACTCCCATCACTCCTGTGTTCCAATGGCCATTTATCACTCCCATCACTCCTGGGTTCCAATGGCCCTTTATCACTCCCATCACTCCTGTGTTCCAATGGCCCTTTATCACTCCCATCACTCCTGTGTTCCAATGGCCCTTTATCACTCCCATCACTCCTGTGTTCCAATGGCCATTTATCACTCCCATCACTCCTGGGTTCCAATGGCCCTTTATCACTCCCATCACTCCTGTGTTCCAATGGCCCTTTATCACTCCCATCACTCCTGGGTTCCAATGGCCATTTATCACTCCCATCACTCCTGTGTCCAATGGCCCTTTATCACTCCCATCACTCCTGGGTTCCAATGGCCCTTTATCACTCCCATCACTCCTGGGTTCCAATGGCCCTTTATCACTCCCATCACTCCTGTGTTCCAATGGCCCTTTATCACTCCCATCACTCCTGTGTTCCTATGGCCATTTATCACTCCCATCACTCCTGTGTTCCAATGGCCCTTTATCACTCCCATCACTCCTGGGTTCCAATGGCCATTTATCACTCCCATCACTCCTGGGTCCCAATGGCCCTTTATCACTCCCATCACTCCTGTGTTCCAATGGCACGTTGCGTTTGCTGATCCAAGTTTAAGTTTAAAAGGCTAATTGATGGTTAGAAAACCCTTTTGTAATTATGTTACAGCCAGAAATCTCCTCATTTTTAATGAAAACAGCTCAGTGACCCCAAACCTTTGAACAGCTTATCGATCTATACATTATAAAGATGTACAGACACAGACATTCGCGCCTCGATTCCGTATTAAACGCTCTCATCTATTATGCATCCCCCTGCCGGCTGTAGTGAAGTATAACTAAGTTCTTATTAATTTAAAGCACGTCGGCTCCTGGAACCGTTCATACATCAGGGGCCGTATTTTTATGTTCCGGTGATCGCCGTTACTTACGTTTTCTGTAAAATTCATTGTGCGGAATGCGGACCTCAATCAGCCCCTGCAACACCTACAAGAAACAGAAGTATTAACGTATAACAAGAATCCCCAAAATTTACTTTTAGCAGTAAAAATGTTTAAAACGGGGGCAAAAAAAAATATTAATGTAAATAGAATAAAAAAAAACATTAAGAAACCCAAGGATTTTGTTTTGGCCAAATATGTAGCTATGTAATAAATCTCCACTTTTCTCAGGAAATATATCATACTTCCTTCCTTCCGCATGTTATTTCCCGCTGCCTCCTAGAACCAGATGATTATCCCCAACTTTATTACAAAGAGAAATATTTAAAATAAAATGTACGCTTCGTCTCCCTTTGTTTCCTTAATAAGGTCTGCGATGTAATGTTATTTAATAATCGTTAATAATAAGAAACCGTTAAATGCATTAAAGAAGAATAAATAAGGCAGCTTCTTCCTCTACTAACTACGAGGACCGTCCGTCCGTCTGTCCGTCCAAGCCCCTGGAGCCAGTCAGGTCCGGCGCGCGGTGCTGCACAGGGGTCCCCCTTCCGTTCCCATTATTTAGATAATAAAACATACTTAAAAAAACATTAGGAAACTTTAATTGAGTCTAAAAATGAATTTAAAGAAAAAGATGGACGCCGTGTCCTTTCCGAGTGCGGCCTGCAGGCGACGCAGAGAGTGGTCCTGTCTGTGACCTCGCAGTGTACGTCCATCCGTCTGACACAATTATCCCCCCCCAGTGATCTCGTCTTGAGTGTAAAAAACGTCCCCACGGTGCTTAGTCTTTGCTTCATCGATCCTGTTCTCCCGTCCACCGGTCAGGATAAGACCCTCTAATGCAGGGGGTAGTTACACCGCAGGGGGGGGGCAAGCGTTTGTCATATCGTAAGGAAGCAGCAGTGGTGGGTATCTGTGATCGGGCCACCGGGTCCCAGACGGAGTGTCCTCTCTGCCGCCCCAAGGAGGGGTCCTTGCGGTGGAGCGGATACCTGCCTCTGTCTCTCCGTGCCGTCTGTGTTAGGAGAGCGCCGCGTGCCAACGTACGGAGTGAGATCAGTGCTGGCCACCAGGGGTAAGTTTCACAGGACACCCCTCTCCAAATATTGGGGTGCGCGCCCATCCCCTCCAAGTTATAACTAAAGAGACTCTATCCAGAGGGTCGTATGAAGCAACCTGCATGTTCTAGTATCGCAGGGGAGATGCAGCTTCATCTTTGCCGCGTGGCCTTACCTTCTGTGGTACCTTGAAGCGCACATACGAGCAGAGCTTCAGCATCTCCTCCATCTCCTCCGCCGTCGACGGGATGAGAGGGATGTTCTCGTCGTTTCCCGATTCTTTCATGTCTTTCAGGCGTTTTAGGAACTTACTGTCTTTAGGATACATCAGGCCTGGAAAAGAAACAGAAATATTATTATTATTGTTAATACTAATAATAATATTAATAATAACGATATTCAAGTATCCTTTCTTTGTGTTGATATCTCGTTATAGTACCGATTAAATAATAATAGGTATATCCTGATTAAGAGGTTTTTTTTTAAATGCTTCTCGTTTAATAATTTATCAATAATTCTCAGGAAAATATAATTACCACTAAATCCGTTTTTGGTTGGTAATTATATTTTCCTGAGAATTATTGATAAATTATTAAACGAGAAGCATTTAAAAAAAAAACCTCTTAATCAGGATATACCTATTATTATTTAATCGGTACTATAACGAGATATCTAATGTTTTAGAGTTTTTTATATAAATATAATTTTAATAAATGTATTGCTTGCCGGGGTTTACCTGCCGGACAAATGAGGGTCAGACAGAAGATATCGGACGGATACTGAGCGGCGTAAACACCGGCCACGTTCCCCCCCATCGACGTCCCGACAAGGTGGAAAGGCTTCTTGTTCAGCCCAATGCTTTCCACAAACTGTCAGAAAAAAAGAGACGGAAATCATTCAAAAAAACACCATTTTGGGGCTCGCTCGGTTTACATGATGCTTTTGGACGCCTTGGGTCCACGTCGTCTGTGTTACTTCTTATTGATGCCTTCAGTTTGAGGGCAGAAACGATGAACCGGATGGGTTTTAATCATTTTACAGACAGCCTGACGGAAGATATTTTAATCCGTAAAGAATGGAGATGCCCGGAGAGCGTCCGCCGTTACTCCAATTTATTAAAGTGACATTAGTATAATCCGCTGCCACCGATATATTCATAATGCCGGCTATATCCACTTTATGGAGCAGATCTAAGGAGTCGCAGAGAATTTACATATCTCTCCGTCTTCTGGAGGATGTGTTTTAAGTTGATCTTTACATAAATCATTAAAGGTGTTGAGAAGGTAGAGAGAGAGTGAGTAAGAATGAGAGAAGAGAGAGTGAGAGGCAGTGAGTGGGAATGAATGAAGAGAGAGTAAGAATGAGAAGGGGAGTGAGAGAGATTGACGGAGAGGGAGAACGAGTGAGAATGAGAGGGAATGAGTGAGAATTAGAGGAGAGAGAGTGAGAATGAAAGGGAATGAGAGAGCGGTGGAGTGAGAATGAGAGGAGAGATCGTGAGAGGGAATGAGTAAGAATGAGCGAGAGAGAGTGAGAATGAGATGGAGCAAGTGAGAGAGAGGAAAATACCAACACGTTTGAAATTAAAATTCAGAGTTTTCTTCTTTATTTTCGTTTGTTTCTTTGGGGCTCCTCCTTGTTTTTAGACATTTGTACGAATTAACGAATTTAACGAAATTCATTAAAATTAGTACGAATCTGAATGCACGAGTCTACGAGATCCAGACACTTTTCTATTTGTAATGAAATGATTTAGAAAGCCATATGGTTTTTAGAGACCATACCTGATGTATCCTCCTCACTTGTCCGTTGATGGTGTAGTCATCGAGCGGCGAGCGCGTGGTACCCTCGTGGCCGGGCATGTCCACACAAACTAGGTGTACGTTCTTAGGAAGAAACTGTAAAAGAAAACATGGTCCTTTTTAAATTAACCCTTTACCAATATTGAAATAATATTAAGAATAATAATAATAATAATATGTGTAACGGTTCCTTTAAATCCCGGCAGAAAGAAGCTGGCACAGATAATACGTATAAAAAGGTAAAGAAGTCATTTTCAGATTAAAAATATTTAAAGTGCCGCCTACCTTGGCCACAGTCAGCCACATATCTTTGTGAGCAGAGAATCCATGAAGCATAAGGATCGACGGTTTGGGGCCCGGCCTCCCTCTGGTCGTGTAACAGAACTTATAGTTTCCATGGGTGGCATATTTCACCTGCATGCCGAGTGCCCGGCGCCAGTACCTGTCACACAAGTTGGGGGACGTTTGACATAATATGTTTTCAGGCAGCTGCCTATCAGCCGCTTGTATGATTCTCGCTCTGTTATCTGATCCCCGATCTACTAGACAAACACCCCTCCTCATCATACTGACTGTGGAAAATAGAATGACTCGGTCTTAATCACCCAGCCGGACTCTATGGAGGAACGGACTTCAATAGCATTCCCCTAAAGCATCAGCTCAGTGCGGTGTTTGAGCCGGGAAAGTCACCCAAAATATCACATGACTGACAGCAACGGCGGCTCCAGGTCTGCAGATAAAGGGGGTTTATTGGGGCAAAATGAGATAAAACCAGGTGCAGCCGCGACCTGCGACACTTCGAGGGCGCTCATGCTTTCCTCATAAGAAGGCTTGAAAACCTAAAGCTGCAGTCCCAATAATAAATGAATTCACGGTGAAATTTAAATAATTACTTTGTTGCCGCTGCGTTTATTTCTGTAAATATTATTTTATGAAAGAGGTTTCTGGATACTTTGTTTCTTACCAGTAATAGATTCTGATGAGAGCAGCCGGCCAAAACAGGAAGGAAGCCGCAAAGGCCAGTATGGGGATCAGCAGGGTTCCTCCTGCGACCAGGAACACGTTGAGAATATCGAGGTCCATGATTGGTCAGATTAATACTGCCAGGAAGACAAAAGAAACCTAGAACCTGAGGGCAGATCGGCCCCATCCGGCCCCCGTCTAGTCGCCCGTTTCTACTGCTTAATCAGTCGTTGGTCTCGTCTAAGATTCAGGAGCCGTATGTCTATCCCATGCATGTTTAATCCCCTCACTGTATTACCCTCTACCACTTCTGCTGGGAGACTGTGCCATGTATCTACCACCCTCTTGGTTAAGTGAAATTTAGATGGGGTGGGTGATGTCCAGTAGAAAGCCCCAGCCGCCGCAGAAACTCTCTTTAAGCACATCCCATGAAGACACCGCGGTCTGATGTCCCCTGCAGGACACGGCTGGGACCGGCGTTACCGGGGCTGGACTCCCAGCCGTGTTGGTTCCTCCAGCGACCGCGGCGTCGGCGTCATGGGAGGCGCGATCAGGTCGCTAACGTACGAGAGAAGAGGTTTAACCTCATCAGTGCCGGAGCAGTAAGACAAGCATTGCTGATAGCCACCCCCTGACCCCCTAGCCTGGCCTACAAGAGCAGACCCCGGATCTGGATGGTAAATTACCCCCCGCGGGGGCACGGAGCGCCCCGCATTCTGGAGTCTCACCTCTGCAGTGCTGCTGGCGGGAGACGCGCGGCCCGGACCCCCTCTGACGGGATTCTCCTGCAGTCCGTCCGTATCTCGCCGGTATGAACTCGAACGGTGAAACCTCCACCTTTGCTCACTGAGGCTCTGTGAAAAGATAAGGGGTGATAACCCAACCCGTTAACCCCTTCCTAACACAGAAGCCTAGAATTTCCCAGCAGATCGGCCCCCTTCGGCCCGCTTTTCTTTTGTCTTAGCTTCAGGAGCCATATGCCCATCCCATGTTTAAATTCCCTCACTGTATTAGCCCCTACCACTTCTGCTGGAATGCTGTTCCACATATAAGTCATTGGAGAGCTATCACTGTGTGATATAATGTGACAGTCTGCAGTGTGTGATATAATGTGACAGTCTGCAGTGTGTGATATAATGTGACAGTCTGCAGTGTGTGATATAATGTGACAGTCTGCAGTGTGTGATATAATGTGACAGTCTGCAGTGTGTGATATAATGTGACAGTCTGCAGTATAATGTGACAGTCTGCAGTGTGTGATATAATGTGACAGTCTGCAGTATAATGTGACAGTCTGCAGTGTGTGTGATATAATGTGACAGTCTGCAGTGTGTGATATAATGTGACAGTCTGCAGTGTGTGATATAATGTGACAGTCTGCACTGTGTGATATAATGTGACAGTCTGCAGTATAATGTGACAGTCTGCAGTGTGTGTGATATAATGTGACAGTCTGCAGTGTGTGTGATATAATGTGACAGTCTGCAGAGTGTGTGATATAATGTGACAGTCTGTACTCGGAGCTGCAGTCTCTCACCTGCAGGGTGATGCCGGGTCCGGCCGGTACAAGCTAATCCCTCCAATCAGCACCGAGATCACAATGCGGGGCAACCACACCGACCCGGAACTGCCGCACCGCCAGGACCTCGCGCATCCCGCGCAGGGCCGCTAGAGGGCGCGGAGGAGTCATAACACGGTGCATACCGCGCAGGGCCGCTAGAGGGCGCGGAGGAGTCATAACACGGTGCATCCCGCGCAGGGCCGCTAGAGGGCAGTGTGTACACTACTATACTCGACCTGCTCTGTGCATTCCGAGCGGTGCCACCAGGGGGCGCTGAATACACGGCAGGTTCAGCTCGTTACATTGTTACACAAATCACCGACCCTCCGGACCTTCAGACACAAAATAACCAGCAGGAGAAATGTTACAATAACTGCAGCCGTCTGTAACGACACCCAAAACAATACATACCAATAATCAGATCCCCAAAACACAGGAGCCCACAGACATACCAAATGCACTAGAGACCATAGCTGTCCAGTGGGGCCAAATATCTTCTGGGTAAGTGTAAGTATAGCCAGAGCACGTGGCCGTGTTTTTTTTCTTTTTTGCACGTTGTGCTTTGGGGCCCCCAAGATCTTAATCTGGCGCTGCTTGTGTGTTAATGGTTATCTACCCTCTGGAATTGGGGGGGGGGCACCCTGGCCTCCCCACTTATCCAGTTTTTCCCATATATATATCATGGGTGCTGCCCAAATTCTGTATGTAACTGGATAACAGGCCGAATGTCCCTCGGTCCAGCCGCCTGTGTTATTCTGTCTTTACCTCGACCTTTAAAGCAGAAATATTCAAAACAACTCAAGAGTCCTTAACTTCGCCCAAAGTGTCCCCAAACGCAGGTGCCAGGTTGACCTTTAAGCTGAAGAATTCACTGAAGCCGGCCGTACAGACGGGACAGACAGACAAAAAAAGAGTGTCTAAAAACACAAAGGAGGCAAAGATTCTCACCAACGCCTTTAAAAACATTAAAGGTCCTAAAAACCTTTCGGAGAAAAAGTCTGCGGCCGTAGGTCTGTCTACTTCAATGAACGAGCAAAGCCCCGTCCATGCGCAGAGACCTGCTGTTAAAGCCCTCATACAGCATCATGTCGTTACCGAAAATGCGTATTATAAACTCTTTTATGTTCCGGTCTCTGGGGGTCGTCTGAGCTGAAGTCGCTCGCTTGATCTGCATTCTACATCAAAAGCTTGTTTTTCTTTCTTTTGCCAAAAGCAACATTTTTCATCCCTAAACCTGCCCGTCCTCGCATCACAAATCCCAGGAAGCGCCAATAAATAACAGAGACCACCTCAAACTTTTATACAACAATTATTGTGCGAAATACCCCATTCCGCTCCCAGGTCACAACTTCCAAGCAAAAAAAGAAAGTTTCGAGGAAACTAGTGGAATACTTCGCTCCGTTCCTAGCGTTTTGCTCCAAAATTATAGTTCTTTTTCATAAAATAGCAAAAAAAATTGAAATTCACTGAATTCCCGGCCTCAAAAAGTCCAGGAATTTCTATTTCCCAAATTGTTTTGTTTTGCAGCAGCCCTTTGTTCAGTGACCGGGTTTGGAAACATGATGTTTTTCCCGTGTTGTTTCCGTGTAATAATGGGAAGTTGCATACGGTCTGTAAACACACGCAGCCCCCCCCCCCCCGGCACAAGGGGCGAGAAGGAACTCGTCATTCCTGTTTGCTTTTCACGCAGACAGATTAGAGATAAAGGAGTCCTCGCTCTGTAAGCGGCTCGCAGACCACCGTTCCCATGATGATATTTTTATTAGCGTTATTTAGTTTTTGTTTCGCGGAGACTTTTTCGCTCACAATCTGCTCTTTTAACATAAGAAATTTCGGAGAAGCCAAAATTGCCAAACCAGATGTCGTGGCCATCATTGTGAAGGTGGGTCGAGGATCAACGTCCAAAAAAGTGGTGGAAAAGTAGACTTTCCTCCTGCGTGGGGATAACGAAGCTCATTTCACCCTAATTGGGTTCAATTTCAGACCAAAATGTGGTTTTTAGAGGAGGATGAAGGCTTCGTAGTAACAGAATTTGGAGAAAGTAGAAAATGTCTGAGTTTTTAAGGTGTTTTCTGCGTTTTGGGGAAGCGGTTGTTTGTTTTAAGCTAAAAAGTGGAGAAAATTTGGGGAGATTTGACTTTAGAAGGATTAGAATTCAGTTTTGCGTGTTTATGGAAGATTTCAGTCTTTTCTGCCCTGTATGGCACGTTTTAGGTTTTTTTTTATGTAAAAAGTGTAAGGGGCCGTGGGGTGGCCCTCCTTCACGCGTCTCTACGTTCTGCGGAGCGTTCTCGTCGGGATGGATGGGGAGAATTGACCGAGCTCTCGCTCTTTGGTCCTGTAGATCGTCTCGCGCTGCGACGTTGCGCTTCTGATGGAGATCAAAGACAACAAAGATAAAGCCGTTCATCTCTTAGTGCAGCAGCTTAACAGGTAACGCATTCACATGGCTGAACGTTCTAGAACGGGGCAAACGATGACTTTAAATGGCAGCCCTTGGTATAGAAAGCGGCTTCAATAATGCTCCTGACGCCTAGTGAGAAGATCCTTCCGGATACATTTCAGAGAGATCTGGTTAATGGCCGATCAGACTTCGAACGTCTGAATCTTTACCCGTTTTTATGTGTATTTTATTTATTTTCTCAGCCAACCGGAGATGAAGGATGATTTCAGTTTGATTATCAGCGAAAGGCTGGGGCGGAATTCCTATAAGGAGCAGTATGCCTTTATTTACAGGTGAGGGGGTTACGGCGCCACCTTGTGGAGCAGCAGCATATGGCAGCCACAACCTTCCCTGAGTTTTATTCCAGTCCCTAAAGAAGTCCCAAAAACAGTCAGCTTTTTGCGTCCCCCATCGCCATCTTCGTAGAACGTAATCCTAGGTGACACCGAAGAGTCTTTGCATGAAAATCACGCTTCTCAAGGTCAAGGTCAAAAAACTCAATCTTGTTAATCCCGGCGTCTTGGCCATAAGTGCTTCCGTTATTGCTGCCTTTGGGAAGTTGTGCTTCTATATGGGGACAGACATGGGGGGGGGGGGATTAAACATCAGGTCATGAGTTTGATAGCGAAATTCTTTTTTGGGGGGTTTGTCTGAAATGCAGGAAGCATCAGGTCTCGGTGAAGGACGCCTATCAGTACCCAGACACCCACCCGGGCGACGTCGATGCCTTTTCCAGAGAACCTTTTGTTGTTTGGTTCAAATCCCCGCACACCGGTAAGGAGTAGATGTAAACGTGATTTGGAGGAGCCGCAGTAAATCTTTGGCCGGGTCTCTGATCAGCCGTTTCTCTTTTAATTCACACCAAAGAAGTGAAAGAATTTATTATCGTGCCGCAGCACACGACCCCCGAGGCGGCCGTCCGCGAGATCGATAAACTCTACGACGTTTATCTCGATGTCCGACAAAAATGGAAATCGGAGGTGAGGACAATTCCCGCCTCGTCGTATCATTTATTGATTGATATTATTTATTGGTTTATATAGCGCCATCATATTCCGCAGCGCAGTACAATATATTCACGAGCCCCTGGAGTAGGGGCATTAGGGGCATCTGCTTGGTGCCGGATTCTGGATTTCATGACATTTCCTTGTCTCCCCGCAGAACTTTATCTTCATGGGCGACTTTAACGCTGGATGCTCTTACGTTCCCAAGAAGCACTGGAAGAACATCCGTCTGAGAACTGATCCAGAGTTCGTATGGTTAATCGGGGATGGAAGTGATACGACGGTTAAAGGCAGCACAAAGTGTGCATATGACAGGTAACCAGAAAACACATCTGTAACGTATACCGGTTATGGGTCTTTTACTTTACTGAGAGGGTGGCAGATAAGTGGAACAGCCTCTCAGCAGAAGTGGTATAGGCTAATAAAGTGAGGGTATTAAACATGCATGGGATAAACATACGGCTCCTGAATCTAAAAAGAGACCAACGAGACTATTATATATTATATATTAATTATATTAATTATTACATTATATATACATATATTATTATTATTATTATTATTATTATTAACGTTACCTTTATTATAAATTTGGATTTCTAACTTTCCTGTCTTTTTAGGATTGTGGTTCACGGACAGAAGATTCACGAGTCCTTGGTCCCCGGCTCGGCCACCGTATTTAATTTTATGGAAGAATTCGGACTGAACGAGACTCAGGTACCGTTTTCCCGAAGATAAAAAGCGAAATCCGAGGCGTTTGCTCTATTAACTATTTACATAAAATGAAATTAGATTCTAAGGAACATTTGATGGATATTAATGCCCCTTAACTCAGCTCAGAGTGATAGGAGTTATTGGGAAATATGAGCTTTTGTATGGCAGGTTGCATAGTCGTAGTATCTATAAAAGTAATTATTATAATAATTATTTGTCTATTTTCTGCTTTTTTTTAGGCTCTGGAAGTCAGCGATCATTTCCCGGTCGAGTTTCAGTTAAAAAAATCCAAAGGGTTTATGGATAAAGTCAAAAGTTTCTTTCGAAAGATCAAAGGAAAACGTTCTTCAAAGTGATTGCTGAGTTTACGGCAAAAAAACCCAAACCTAACAAAATGCTTTTGTATGTAAAAATGCAGCGTTAACCCTTTAGCTAACAGGGCAGCAAAAACTGCAATTTAAAAAATACCAAAATCTATAATGATTTCTCATTGGGGGTTAAATATTCAATATATCATTGCATGCCCAGTGTCCTAATGATGTCATCAGCAAAAAAAAACCCAAAAACTGTGTTAAAAACAAAATAAAAATCTTTCCTAAAATTATTTAAAAGGAAGATCAATAATTTTTACTATTTTATGTCATTTAAATTGTTTAAATAAACACCATTAACAAAGAATGTGTGTGCTTTTTTTTTTTATTAAAATAAACACATTTCATTTTTTTTATATAGAAATAATAGAAACAAAATAGAAAAAGGAAGCGGTTTACAAATTCAGGAATTTCCCGGAACCTAAACTTGTTTACAAACAGAGGGATAAAAACAATAAACTTTCTCCGGTATAACTGCTGACGTTTGTTACTTTGTTTCTATGACAACTGCGCGTGTTTGGTGAAAAGTCTCGTTATGTGAGGTTCCGCTGCGTATCCCCGGGTGACGAGACAGAGACCTCCTCTGGGATCCCTGATGTACGTGGAGGTAGAAAGCCCAGCTCTGATACAGCGCTACGGAATATGATGGCGCTATGTAGAACAATAAATGATAATAATAATCTACCCATTTATGATGGAAATTGATACACGGAAGCTTTTTGGCCAAGAGCAACGAGTGGCTGATTTCTAAATAGTCTTAAGCCCCCTCGTCCCATAATTTGGGGGTCCTGCTGCAAGATGGGAGCCATGGACAGGTACCCCCAATGCCGTGAACGTGTGCAGAAAGAGGGGCTCTGCCTCGTGTTGCTCCATCATGTGCCGGTACGTATTTAGTAGTTAAGACCCTTCTTAGGATTTTGGAAGTACGGAAGATACGACAGGTTAACGTAGAGAAAAAGGTTTAATCGCAGCCTTTTGTGGAGGACATCGTGTGGGGCGCTCCTCACCGCTGGCCACGTTTATCATTTTCCGGTGGGACGCTTTTTTCCTCCCAGAAATTATTATTAAGAAACAAGCAATCTGTCCGAGAACGACGAGGTCACAAAGACGCCGTTATTTCTGTAGAAATGTTCTTGTACAATCGAGGACCTTCCGTGAACTGGAGGCTTAAACTCCTTCACAACCTCACCTGGAAGGGAAACATCTCACGTTATTACATACAGACACTTCTGACTTATTTCACTGATGACCTCATAAGTTAACAAATCCTGGAACTGACTCAATGAGTCAACCACCTCCAACAGGTAGTCCTGCCCAACAAAACTTTCTAGGTAGCGGCGTCTACGGCCGGTGACAATGTTTGTCTGTTAAGTTCTGGAAAATGGATACAATTATTTTGGGGGAATAGACGCCTTTACCGTTATTTTATGGCTTCTATATGTAGTCACCGGGTATCAAATGTTGATTTTACAAGCAAGTCTTCCCCAGAGGCTCATAGAAACCCAGAACCTGCCGGCAGATCGGCCCCATGTCGGCCCCCGTTTAGTCGCCTGTTTCTCCTGCTGTAACGACTCAAACCTTAATCAGCCGCTGGTCTCGTCTTAGATTCAGGAGCCGTATGTCTATCCCGCGCATGTTTAATCCCCTCACTGTATTAGCCTCGAGGAGGATCACGTACCTAACCTCCAGCCATACTCCCAGGACGATAACACCGGTAACGGATATTTCTCCTCCGGCCCGAGCTGCTTGCGCTTTTTTAGATACAGAACGCGGCCTTTGCCCTCCTGGGAGTAGTCGTCGTAGCGCAGGGAGGCCGTTCTCGGGCTGACCGGCCTCATGATGCTCAGGTCCCGGATGTCCGCGTTCTCCTGGTCAGTCTGCTTCGGACTCTTGGCCGGGGGTGGCTTTGAAGCTTTGATGGGTGGAAGCGTGACGGCCCCGGCGTGGGGAACGGGGACCTCTCGCCGCTTTCTTCTGCTCTCCCGTGGCTTCCGGGGATGCTCCTCGCTGTAGTTCAGCTTCCAGGTCAACCTGGCGAGTTTTTCTTTCTCAATCAGCTCCTTCCAGGAGTTCTGGTTCCGCGTGGTGAGGAAATCTCTCATGTCGAACGCTCGATAAGAGGGGGAGACGTGCAGCCGGCTGAAGTAACGGGAGAAGCCGCTACTGTCTACAGTTGTGTTTATTTGTCGTCTCCAAGGATACGGGTCGCCGGGGTGAGACGGACAATAGCAGGAGAGGCCGCCGCCGACGGAGGGCAGGGAGGACATTGTGGAATTTTCATGCAAATAAATAACCCCCAGCGCTGTATACAGTAATATAACCCCCAGCGCTGTATACAGTAATATATTACCCCCAGCACTGTATACAGTAATATAACCCCCCCAGCACTGCATACAATAATTACCCCCCAGCGCTGTATACAGTAATATAACCCCCCAGCGCTGTATACAGTCGCCCTGAGCCCCTGGGGTAAGTTGGACCCCTTTTGCCCCGCGTTAAGGGCAGCTCAGGGGCCGCAGAGCTCGGGTTTTCGGTTTCAGTTCGTGGATGATGTAAGAAGCCAATCTGACTCGAGGGGTTAGAAAAGTTTATTCCAGTTTATCAATTTCTTTTATTTCTCGAGTATTTTTGTGTTTACAATGTGGCGAGATTGTCTCGATAACGACGCAAATCACAGTAAAAAGCACCTTCATGCCTCCAAAAATAGTGTTTTTTGTATTTTCTTAAAAACATACTAAACACCCCCAGAAAAGAAAAACAAAACAAACGTTTTAGACAAGATATTTTACACAGAGTATTCAATATTTTGTAACAACCCCTTCCACAAATATTTTGATGAATTTACACCCTGAATAGAGAAATTTTATTTGTAGCTTCAGAGATGGCCGGTGCAGGAATTTACTTTTTCAAGATTCGTTTGGAAGAAAATAACCCAAAATTTACCAAATAGGAGGGAATACAGAAATTCTGAATTTTGCAGCCTTTTTTTTGCCCCAGTGGAAAACTGAAGCAATTTTACTCAATTTACTATTAAATTAGCAAAATTCTATTGAAAATACTATATTTATACAGAACACAACGGTTCATGAATCAGGCCGCTAAAAAATAATCACAGAATAATAAGTGCTCTCCTTTCTAAAGGAAAATATTTGATTCTATTAACACTAAAAACTAATTTAACATTTTATGACATTTATCTATCTGTAAAGGCACAAAAAAATGGCAGTTTTTTTCCTCCCCAATGCCATTTTTAGACCAAAAAAATCAATGATTTGATGTACGGTCGGCATTTATTTCATTCAGAATGACACTATATAGAGGACTAAGAAAACATTAATCAGTAGTTACGCCAAAAATCATTTCCAGTTTCTCCAAATTTTGCTCCCCAAATATTTGCGATTTTCGGGATTAATTATCGACAATTTGCCATAAATACCTTCCCCTTCACGGCAGCTAAAAGGTTAATAATATCGCTAGTTATAAATAAGCCTCTTTCGCAGGAAGAAAGTCAGAAACCAGGATACGCTCTTCAATTATCGGACGGACGCGTAAAACGCACATAAAACGTTACATTTCTCTGATATATATAAAAAAGTGAGATCTAAAAATGACACGGAATGTTTCGAATTTCTCAAAATCGTGAAAATTCCATATCCAATCCTATCGATTATTTTTTTTTTTTTTTTATTATTCCTGGTTTGCAGTCTTCATTGCTTTGGGGGTCCCGGCTGGGAGTTTACGGGACGCTGACGTGGAAGGGGCTGCCGGGAATATGCTCTTCTCCCCACTTCACTACGAGGGTGTAGTCCCCCCTCTCCTTCACGTGGTACGCCACCGAGTACTGTTTGTTTCCGAGATGCTTCACAGAAACCTCCTCGCAGGGTATGGTGGGCCCGTGGACGCCGACCAGCAGGATGTTCGAACCTGCGGAGAAAAAACAAATTGACTTTTTTTATTATTATTTATTTTTATTATTATAATTATTATCTATTTATTTTTATAGCGAACGTATAGGAAAGGAATATATCCTTAATAAAAACAGGTTCCGTCTGGGCATCCCAGGGAAATGCCCCGCAGCCAGGCGCTGTTTGCGATCCAGTGCCCACGAGGATGCCCACATAGCCAACACCTTAGCGGACTGCTGCCCACAACGCCAATGCCTTCGTATGCGGCCTGCTAGTGTATACCGGCACATCGCAATGGCCTAGGAGGCCGATGTAAGACTATAGCGCCCCATCACATGTGCGCCGCAGGCGAGGGCACACAATCTATGGCCTGCTGGCCTTAAAGTTATCAATTTCTTGAAATGTTACATTATCTTAATATTTGATCGTTTCTTCTGCCCAAAAATGAATCGATGATTGTGTAGCAAGCAGGTCGGCGAAGAAATAAACCAGGGGGTTTCTTACCTGCTTTACTGCAATCCACGGTAAAAGTGCTTTTTTGCCCAATATAGGCTTTCGACAGACCGGCACCCTTGGACGTCACTTTGCTTGCGTCCGACGCGAACCTCGGCAGGGCGCTGTAGACGGTCTCCGTGGTCGCTCGAGTTACTGACTGCACTATGATGGACGACGTCTCGCTGGCGCTGCCGACGCTAACAAGTCGCTGGCCTGGTGAATAATAAAAAAAAAACCCCCCAAAAACACAGAATCTTATACCGTGCAGAAAACATGGAGGACGCAGCAAACGCCGCAGGACAACGAACGCGGCAAACGCACGGGGATACAGAAGGGTCAGTACGTTTAGTGCATTGGCCCGAAGTGGGGAGGAACTCAATGCGTCCAACACCCTGTCTGCCGAGGAGACTGTTAAGACAAAGGCTCATACATGTCATGCATGTAAGACTACACGGAGCGCACACGTTACAAACCAGAGAGCCTCTGAGAGACGTCCAAGGATTTCTCCTACAGAGGAAAAACCGGTCTCCAACCTGCATGATGTAAGAAGGTTCCGGTTGGGTCTGCAGCGTGTGTGTAAAGAGTCGGGGCTTTATGGAAGCGTTGGCCGCCATTTTGTACACGGCCTCTGGGATACAATGAAAGCCGACAGACGGCACACACAAGACAGACCGGAGCGATAACGTCATCGTCACACACGTGTCCACACACATAGGATTACCTTCCCGGTGTGTAGATTGTGTGACAGTAACGTCCCGTGTTATTTGCCCCTCCAGCACAGAGCGGGGCGCGTCACCTAGACGGCAGAGGCACGAAAATCATACGAAGCAACTCCAGGCGGAGCGGGGAAAGCGGGCTGCGTACGCAAACTAAACATGGCTTCCTTATAATAACTGGGGCTCAGAGGAAATAAACCCCCCCCCTAGGACGGGGCAAAAAACGAAATCCAACACTACACGGGAATATTACCGGGTGACGTCATCCCAGACCACGGCGCCACGGAGCGACCCAAAGCCATCGGAGAACGGACAGCAATGGAAAGACGGGGGGGGGGTCATGCTTGCCATCTTGGGGCCCCGGCCTGTATTTCTGGTCCTTTCTAGTCCTAGAGGACGCTCTTTAGCTTCGGTGGCCAAGTAATTACCTGTCACGCGAGCCTTGAAGGGGCTGCCGATGATGTGGCTGGGTCCTCCATACTTCACCCCGATCGTGTAGTTCCCGGGGGCCATGGGGGTGTACGCCACTTTATAGCCTTCCGGGCACTCCTTACACTCCATTGTTACTTTAGAGGGTCCTTCGATGGTGACAGACAGCGCCCCCGGACCAGCTTTAGTGGTATTGATGATAAATTCTGACTGTTTTCCTGCGAGTTTCAAAAAGGTCTGAGTTATCAAAGCGGCCAAAGCTGGACTTATTACAGGGCAGATGGGCAAGTGACTACCTCGGCCTTGGGGGGGGCTTAGAGTTACAGCAATACCACAAAAAAATGAAAAAAGTGTCACTCGGCACAGCCTTACGCAACGTGGCCGCTGATAATGCCACGTATATGAAGGATTTTATTAAAAAACAAAAAAAAACATGAAAAACAAAAGCTGCTCGTTGGATTTTGACGAGGGCAGCCCCGGCGTCGGAGTCATTACAACGAAGACAGAGGGAATCTTAATGTATTTAAAATAAAAATGAGCAATAGTCCCGAAAATAGACATCCTGCGCCCTTCCCATCCGTAACAATGGCTGCACTCGCTGAAGGGCAGATAAGGCTTATCAGAGCCGCGCAGGCACATACTGCAGCCGTACGTCAAGCTGACGGGCATTTATCTTCTCCTTGGACCACGTTTCATTTAAATACTTTACCCCTTCCGGCTCTGGCTCCATACCTACTTTAGATTGTAAGCTCTAGGGAGCGCACCATCACCACCATTATTACAGCGCTATGACAACGAAACACGTTTCTGTACCGGTGGGTCTCTTACCGGTGGTGCCGCGCTCCAGGCCCGAGCCGTACGCCGTGACAAGCGCCGGGTCGCCTTCCTGCCCCGGCTCCCCGACTCTGACCTTGAAGGGGCTTCCAGGAATATGGCTGCCGTTAAACTTCACGTCAATGGAGTGGATCCCGTTCTCCCGCGGGAAAAACCTCACGGCGTATTTATCTGCGGACAACAAGTCCCCCGTTCCCCGACATTCAATCTCAGATCAATCAGACCTACAATAACCCCAGACCTCAGAGCGCTCCCTATCCTGGAGGTCATCAAAGACAGAGTTTCATAGAACGCAAAGTATCGTTATCACCTTTACTAACCACCCCTAAAAGAAAGTAATAGCCCTCCGATCTCTTCATACATCTCCCGCAACTCAAATGGATAAATGGAACAGCCTCCCAGCAGAGGTGGTAGAGGGTAATACAGTGAGGGTATTAAACATGCATGGGACAGACATACGGCTCCTGAATCTAAGACGAGACCAACGACTGATTAAGGTTTGAGTCTTTACAGCAGGAGAAACGGGCGACCAGACGGGGGCCGGATGGGGCCGATCTGCCGGCGGGTTCTAGGTTTCCATAAATACAAGTAAGGGGGAACGTCTCACCAGGTTCTAGCTCAGATACATGGCATTCCTCCACGGCCCCCGACGGGCTGTGCACTTTGGCATCTATCTTCCCCTTCGCCCCGTTCAGTCGTATGGCGAAAGCTGCCGGATGATTGATTTTTAATCCAGATTCCTGAGGGTTTGGGATAAACAGATCGCAGAATGAAACAAACGTAACAACTTCTCAGATACAAAAAAACGTGCAGAAAATTCTAGAATATGATTTAAAGGCAACAATAACGAGATTTCGGTTGAATCGGTTTTCGGGATATCGGGGCGGCTCACCTGAAGGCTGGAGACCGTGAGCCGGCGGGCGTCCTCAGAGTGAGCGATGACGGGGACCAGGAACGGACTCTGGGGGATATGCTCATCGTTAAACTTAATTACCACTTCGTAGTCACCTAAAATAAGAGGAAATACTCAAAAAAAACAAGAAAACCAACAGCAGCATCGACGTCTAACGTATTAGTAAAAAAATAACTGAATAAATAAAATTCTACGGAATTCTCCCGTCCATTAAACATAAAAACACATAAAGTAGGAGGTTTACATAAAAAATATATTGGTATTTTAGTAAATATCAGATAATGTTGCTGACTATTTGTGAATGGTGTGAAACCGTCTCCTTTCCCCGGAGAACGTCGCCGAGCGGAGACTCACCCGGTTCCTGCACGACGTAGGACACCCCGGAGGAGCCGTCTTTCCGGTCTTCAAATGAGATCTCAGCTTTGCTTGGACCCTCTACGGCGATGGACAGACCCCCGGCGCCAGCTTCCCGCGTCCATATGCTGAACTCAGCTGAGGCAGACAGACACGGATAGAGTTATCGCGAAATCTCCCCGATCATCATCCCCGACCTAAACTACAAATAAGCGACGGAATCCATCCGACAACAGGATCCACTCCGAAAGGAATTTCCCTCATAATTCACAAAGCATCAAAGAGACCCAAAACGCTGGATTCCGCCCAAAAGAAATTCCTCGGCCAGGACTAAGAACGTTGGCTTTATGAAAGTCCATCCGAAAACAACTTTCAGGGTAACAAAGAATCTATTCATGGATGTTTGATATAGCGAATTATCATTGTGTACGCGCGTTATAACCACCCGGACGCCGTCCAGAACCTGGGAAAACGCACCAGAGGCCATGAGCACCGAACCCCCAATTCATCTGCGTCCGAGAATAACAAAGGACCGGGGTTTCCTCCGACCGCGTACGGCTTGTAAACGCCATCAAACCCCCGAACGTGGAGCCGCCTCGTGTTAAGAGATCTTTACAAGGTGCCCTTAATTTTAGAAACGCTCGGCACGTACGACGCTCTTACTACGCAGCGACCCACGCAAATACGGCAAACATGAAATATTTTGTGCCTGAAACGCCATCTGTCCAGGATTTTCTATCAGGAATTCCCATGTAGAGCATCTGCGCTTCCAGCTCTTTCCGAGCGTTTAATGGCTCCCTGAAGTCCTTCGGTCTCTCTATAAATTGGCTGCCGAATGTGCAAGTTTTTGGGTTTGTTTTTTTTTAGAATGCGCACATGGCTTGAGACACAAGAAGCTGTCCCATTAAAAAGAAATAAAGGTTAAAATCACGAGCGTGCCGTGGGAATGAGGATATCCTTCTAACACACGTGTTGTTGGATAGTTTTGGGAAAGAGAAGAGCGATATAGCGTGGGGGCCGGGGAAATAAGGCGATTAGCAGCTGCGTTTAGGTCCGCAGTGATTTATTACGCCATCAAGTCCAACCAATGGTGCCATAAGAGGGGTCCTTGTTCCCTTCACCTACAGCACCACCCGACAAACCCGAAGGCACAGACTATATGGGGCACTTGAGACCTATGATGCCTACCTGGGACTCCAGCTTCTCCCCTCTCCAACCCAGGACCTCCAGCCTTGACCTTTTCCGCTCCTCCTTCACCTAGAGGTCCAACAGTGAACTGGAAGGGGCTGCCCGGCACGTGCTCCCCTCTGTACTTCACACTCACTGTGTGGACCCCCATCTCTTGCGGCACGAAGCGCACGCAGGTGGTATTCTGGCCAAGGTCAACAATCTCGGCCTCATCTGTCCTTCCGGAAGGGCTCGTAACTTCCGCTGTCAGCTCCCTCATATCGATTTCTAAGCAGAAAATGTAACGTTTCAGCAGCCGGCTGCATCTCGGCAACAAATACGCCATTAAAAAAACTGCAACATCAACAAAATACAGTAGCATACAATACTGTGAGTCTTACACGTAACATGCGTCATGCCGGTGGGGTACATCGACGATGTACAAGCAGATATATCGATGATTAACAGTGTAGATAGGTATACAAAGGATGCCTATATTCTAAATAGTGAAGTCCATAAAAATATATTATACTTTTTAAATAAAAAAAATAATAATTTTAAAACTTTTCTTATCAAATATTTTTAGGTTTTTTTTTTTATTAATAAATTATCTGGAAGTCAGGATTAATGGATTAAAAAAAAGTCCTACTGAAGTTATTTCCAACTAAACTAAACTCTAAAAAATTAAAACTAAGAAGTAAATGATGTTCTGGCCGCATCCTTTGGAACATTGACAATCCTTTTAGAAATTTGTTGCGTTGGTTGGGACTTTTCGGTACTTAATCTCTGTCCGAGTGCTTTCTTTCCTGTTTTAATATCTACAGAGAATTGATTGCCTGTCTGCCTGCCTCCAGCCACTAGAACGATTTTTCATAAACTTGCCCTTTGGGGTTAACCAGGTTTATGGCACGTCAGGAGTTTAAGCTTCCCAGAGAGGGCATTACTGAAACTTGCAGACTATCGCTCCAAATGATACAACATTAATGAAATCGATGTGGCATGGCAGCTTTGCCGAAGAGCCAGTGACGGAGGCAGGCATTGCTGGCCAAAGAAAACATGAAAGCTGCACTCCAAACCAACCATGCCGTGCATTAAGATGCTATGGCTACAGCCAATCACGCAACTGCTCATGCCCAGTGCTTTAACACACCCGGTGTCCCTACACCCCTTGATACGGGGAACCCTTTCTCATCTGCAAGCCCATCCGCCTGTTGTGGAAATGGATTTTGGGACGAAAGGGCCTGACGGGACAGGGTCATTTGGAACCAAGTAACTATGGAAGGATAAGACATGGTGTGATAAAAAAATAGATTAAATTACAATCATAATAATAAAAGCTAAACATTTTCAGCATAAAATCTTTTATACCACCGTTAAATCTCGTGTCAGCTTTCCAGTCTAACTCAGTGTGATTTTCCTGTAGAATTTTTGCCAAATTCATTTTTTTTGTACTCGGGTGCAGATTGTACATAAATATACATTTGGAATTAGACAGACTACGATTGTGAGCTTCAGCCTGCTCAGTAAATATTTTACGTGAATAAACCGTTCCACATCATTTATTAAAGATTCTTGGTGTCCGGGGTGGAATTTCGCATTTGATGAAAATCCACAACAAATAAAAATATATCCACGGCTCACCTGGTATTTTCAGATTTAGCTCACAAACGCCACCCACGGAGGCTACGGACGGTGCTTTTCTTCTGCGGACGATGCTCTCTTTCACTCTCCCTTCCCCGCTGACTTTGGCCGTGAAGGGACTTCCTAGAAGAACGCCGACAAAGGGGGAAAGTACGTTTGTACAACGTATCAAAGGCTCATTTGGTGGTAACAACTCACAAGCCTCCATCCTCCCGTGTTGGATTTGTAGAGAGAAACAGATTGTCTATCTCGCCTTTCCTGGATCTTCTGATTAATGGAAGAAGCACTACATTGATGGACAGCTGCTCTTTCCAAGAGCATCTGCAGCAGCTGAAGTCAATCTAAGTCAGGTTTGAAACTACATATAAAGTCCCTCCATAAGTGGGAAGATGATAAAATGACGACATTTCATTTTAAGGCAGTTTCACAACATTTTTCTGAGCACATTCCTGGGTTTTTCTTTACCTGGAACGTGCTCGTCCGCGAATTTGATGGAAACTATGTAAACGCCAGGCTCCGTCGGACAGTAGGATACTTGGCATGTTCCGTCTTCCAGGTCTTCTGTCTGGATGTCCACCTTGCTGGGTCCCTCCACCGATAGCGAAAGTCCGCCATAGCCTAGAACACAGCGAGTCGGGAGACTTAAGAGGTGTTTTTCTGATTGTATCGGCTGGTGATTTAAAACTGAGATAAGTTATGGCTGATGTAGACTAAAAGTCCATTGATTCCACCAATTCAAATGAGCAATTAAGCAGGTAGTAGTCCATCCAGTCCTAAAGCCACCGACTTACCCGCCTCCCTGGTGTCCACAACAAAATCAGACATCTCAAACGTGCGTCCTTCTGTCAGCCCTGGTCCAGACACCTTCACCTTGCTGGCGTCTCCTATTTCGGATTGATACACCATGATGGAGATCGGGCTGTTGGGGACATGGCGGCCATTTTTCTTTATGCTGACCAGGTGCTCTCCAACTTCTCGTGGGATAAAGGAAATACCTGCAAGCCACCAGTAACCTCTTAAAACACACAATTAACAGTTTTCTATCCACAGGTCTGGGTTAAGAAAAAGAAACTGAGGTGTCCTTGGGTGCACAAACCACAAATTACATGCAAAATCACTAAAAAAATGGGAACCCACCCAAGAACTTACGCGTGGGTCATAAATCTCTGTTATTGTTACAAAAACCCATAACCGCACATATCCGTGTTCCTAAAAAGGTTCCTTGAGGATACACGTCTCGTATCATCAAACCTTGGACTCAACTTAAGGCTGGAGGCCCATAACGGGGTCTTTCTAAGCTTTTGCCAAGTCTATTGTATAAAGCTAAAGGGTTAATAATGACATCACGCCTTTAAACAATAGCACATCCTCACTTCTCGTCCGCCCCTTTTAATGGCTGCCTGCCATACGAGAGACAAAACACGATTGTATCGGCTCCCTATACGGCGTCCTTAAGCAGGACTTTAAATTGTTGAACGATGTTAAACACAAAATCAGATTAAAAGCGAATAACGATAAGGACTATAATCTAATAACATCTTGAAGTCTCTGCCCGGGTTATTTTGTTACCGATATGATTGTTTGGAAGCCTCTTCAAGATGCAGGGCTCGTCGCGGCCGGACGGGGCTTTGATGCTGGCGGTCAGGAGGCTCAGATCGGTCTCGTTTATGTCCAGCAGGAAATCAGCCGTGGAGCCGAGCTTGACCTGGGAGCGTCGTCTGCTATCATCTGAAACAATAACCGAGTTTGTGTTATTTCTCGGGTAACGACACGCGGTGATCGACGCGCGGAACAGAAACATGAGGTCTACTAACTTTGGAAACGGGTGAATCGCTCCTATTTTGTGAATTCTCTCTCTATTCTATACCTCTTACTGGAAAGGCTTCTGTAGGAGTTCCACTGGTTCTGCCAATTACCTGTGATTTTGGCGACGAACGGGCTCCCGGCAATGTGAGTGTCGTTGTATTTCACCAGAATGCTGTAATCTCCAGGCAGGGTTGGCAAATACGTCACGCTGCACGTTCCGTCTTTGTTATCGATGCAGCTGATTTCCGCTTTAGAGGGTCCTTCGATGGCCAAATCCAGACCACCTAAGACAAGACAGATATCTGTTCAGACCGGATCCCGAGAAGGTTGGACTCGCCTAGTTGTTGAGGCTACGTATCCCAGGCCTATATAATGACCAACATTCTATCGGAAATCGCCCGTATTCCCCGGAATGTACCCGGAATCACACGCACCTTCACCCGCATCTTCTGTTACGATGGTGAATGTCGCCGGCTTGTTGGCCACCCCGTATATAAGCCCCGGACCAAACGCAGAAACGCTCCCCGTGTCTGGATAGTTCACAAAGAACTGCAGAGGGCTTTCTGGAATAAATCAGAGTGAATGAAACCCGTTCTAAAAATGTGATCCTCATACAAAGCTGGTGAAGTCTCTGCCATGAACGGGATTCAGTGATATTTTATATCCTGGCCAGAGCTCGACGTGCTTTTTATTCCCAGCCTGCGAAGTTCTCAATCACATAAAAAATAAACTTCTTAAATCTAATCTTCTAGCCTCCCCCAAATGTAATAGAGCTTTTTAAAGGGAAAGAGCCTTCCGACTTCTAATTGTATACGTAGATGTTTATTTTTAAATTGGGGAGAAAGGTTTAAAGAAATATATAAATTCTAATCCCCTTCTATGACCTTTTCGAGTAAGGGAGGTGTAGAAATGTGTTATTCTTTGAAATGTAAGTAATTCCTTTTTTGTTAGTTTCCGGATACTCTTTTCCCTGAAGAGTAAAAGGTGAGCAGACGAGTAAAGCAGTTCCTCCGAACCTGGAATATGAGTTCCGTCGCATTTAATATGCAGCTCGTGAAGACCGGTCTCCGTCGGCACATATCGGATGGACACCGTCCCGTCTTTGTTGTCTACAATTTCTGCTGGCGCTGTCTTCCCAGAAGGCATGTGAACTTCGCCTGCGCGGCCAGACACAAAATAACACATTTTTACCGATACATTTTACACCCGTTCAGGAAACAGAACTTTTCTAGAAACCAGCCTGCCTCTCCCTCCATCATAAAGAAGGCACAAGATACAATGTAACCTGCTGGGAAGGTGCCTGCAGATAACGAAGACCCTCTGTATAGATACATCTTATGTTATTAGGTTTATTTTGGCCAAAGGATAAGCCGTCAGTCCACAAGTCTTAGGACATATGGTTTGGTAACAGACAGCATCAAGAATTCAGTAGAGACATTCATAAAGTGACCCCTATTTCACCCATTCAGCGGATTAAAACGTTGGCCCATTCAAGTTACCCAGTCCAAACATTAGGATTATTATGACCCATCGTCCGGTTACCTGTTATATCTCCGGTCCTGATGGCAAATGGAATGACCAAATCGAAAGGCTTGAACCCCAGGCCGTTTATCGACCCAACCTGAGAGTACGGGGACTCCGACACCTGGAACGCAGAGCGTATCAGAACAATGTTCTCAGGGACATCGCAACTCAGCCGGTGCCGGTGGTTCTACAAACGGACCATGCGTGCAACATAAAAAAATATACCCTGTAAGATCCTCGTATTAATCAGGAAAATCGGGTTTCCAACAGAAAATATTTTCTGCGCCACAAGAATGGATTATCCAGAATAAACCCAAAGGCATTTTGCACTTGGCTTCATCCAAACAGTGGCTGATATATTATTTAAATATATATTATATAGAAGCTGCCCCGTTTTTATACCCCTGTGTACCCTGAACCATGCACGGTCTATTTGCAGAACCCCCGGTATGAAGCAATAAACCAGATTTTTTTGTGTGGCGGTAATAAAGCAGCCAAGGTCTGTCTGATGCATTAAGGTTCATTCAGTGAAATCTGGAAAGAAAGTAACGGTCACGTGGAATGGAGCGTGAAGCGACCCCGAGCATTTCATCGCTGCGGACGTGTTTAGTAGAAATGATTTCCTATTATAAAAAAAATAAAATAACCCGAAACAAAGAAAGTATAACCGTTTTGTCAGCGGTGACGAGCAGCGTGCAGGGCAAGAAACGATTCCTCGAATGATGGAAAGAGAAAACCCAGCCTTACAGAATAATAATGATTTTGTTGGGATTTTTCTTCCCCTAAAAATGCCAAAATTTTATGGATAAAAAAAAAAAAAAAAGAAAATGTATCAGCAAGTGATCAAATCAGGCCAAGAACGGACAGAAGCGTTTCCAAAAGCAGCGATGTCATTTTCTGCAATGGAATAAAAGATGGAGGAAACGGGACGGAGCAAATTATACCAGATCCTGGTATCCTGGAGGACTAGCATTAAGAGCCTGATTCTGCACCTCGACGGGGGCTTCATCTGTAGCCTGGTCAGTGGAACAAGGAGGTTAAAGAGGTCGCGGTACATATCAGCGGCGTGAGACGGCAAGGGTGCCACGTGGGCCAAATGTCCACTCGCGAACAGGACGCTCCACAGTAACAGTAGTATCCAGGAGCTCTGGACACAACGGGCATTGGTGTCAGCATATACATTGGTCAACGACTGGCATCCAACACCATATGTTATATTAACCTATTACATACGCCGTACCTTAGTGGCAAAAAAGGTTCACCAAAGACCTAATTCAGTTCGTGGTCTGGATCTGGAGATACTTTTAATAAACACGTTCTCACCATCACTGCGAACGGGCTGTTTGGAATGTCCACTCCACCAAAGCGCACATGTATGACGTAGGGCCCGGTTTTAGCTGTAGTGTAGAAGATGTCGTACGTTCCATCTGCGTTCTCGATGACATCGGCTTCCGACTCCAAGCCATCGGGGTCTAGAACGGTGCAGGTCACTTTACCTTTCCCTGCGGTGGTGGCGTCAACCACAAACCCAACTTCTTCCCCGGTCTTTACTGCCGATTGGATTCCAGGACCTTAAAGTAACAGATCGGGGAGAAACAAAGACCGAAAAACGCATATTGTTTAACAGCATGAGGAATCTTATGTAACAAGATTTAAAATGAGTATGCTAAACCTTCCAGCATTCCATCCCTCAACACCGATGAGATTTATAAAACACAAACCTGATGGCCACAAAATCCCGAGGTTCTGTAAGTAAATACATTTCTGATTTAAAGCCAAAAATGATCCCTAAATTCACAGAGCAGGAGATGCTAAGAGCTCACTTTTTTAGCATAACCTTAAGAACTAAAGCTGCCAGAGCCATCAAATAACTGGCCGGCGACACATTGTGTCCAGAATAGGGTTACACGTATAGCGAGGTCTTTCCAGAAAGCCTCTTTGGTCAAGAGGACAAAAGTTCTAAAACCAACTGAATTTCCGGATAGAATTCGCCCGATCAGGTTTTACAATCAGAAGGGAATTTTAAAGTAGGTGAAACAGGACTCCTTAATGCTTCCTTTCAGAAAACCAAACTCCGGAAAAGCAAATACGTCCTTCACTATATTTAGATCCTACAGGAGCCGGCTATTCATTCACTTCTAAACGTTTGTGGAGCGGGAATGTAATGTATCCCCTTCTCATTCATATCCAAAGAACCCGAGCGGAAAAAAAACTCCACTAAAAGCTAAGGGTCTGGCAGACGCTGTGTGATCGACCAATGAAAAGATTATGGCTTAATGAGATATTTTATTCTTTAAGAACAAGGGGGGGGGGGGACACACAGTCTTAAATTGCCATTGAAATGAGTCGTCATCATCATCATCATCATTCCCACATTATAAACCATAAACCAGTCTTTGGACAAAACGCTTAACGAGGCTACCTGGTGTTAAAACAGTAGAATGCACTGATATATGGACAATATAATAGTTGTATTGCACCCAAAATATAGATAAATATAATAAAATCAACCATTTTATTATACAATAGTCATTTACAACATTAACGCCGTCTGCACTGGATTTCTTATCCATTTCATGTTATTTTAATGGACAAAATCGGCTTTTCTTTCAAAAACAAGGAAACTTCTGTGACCCCAAACCTTTCAATGGTAGTGTGTGTTTATAAACCGTTCCACATTTTGATGTAATTGGGGAGATTGGGCACATATATAAGGGTTTCCGGTAGGTTGGGGGCTTCTTCCATTGTGCGCTAGCATACCGCATTATCACTCGGTACATACCTGCAGCTGTACATTTACTGGCGTCTCCAGATGGCGTTGCTCGAATTCTGTAAGGGGAGTATGGGATATCATCACCTCCGTACTTCACTGCAACCTGATAGCGTCCAGTTTTATCCGGGACATAGGACACAGCGTAGGTACCATCTTTGTTATCCAGAATTTGGGCTTTTTTCGGCTTGCCCTCTTGGTCCTGTGAAACGGATACAGAAAAAAGGGAGGAAATATTTATCCATGAATTAAACTGGCAGCAAAAACATGCAACAAATAATCCTAAAAGCAGCGTTGGTGTGACTGCGTACAAAACTAAACCCAATATCATTTGAGCAGAGTCAGCATCCACAGTTGCACTGACTGCAGATGTGGACAACATTAAATCCTCAGCCGTTACCACTAACCCAGTGCAGTGCAATGTGAGATGTGAGATGCTTTTACACCAGAATCCTCTCTTTTAGCTGCGCATAGAGTCGCGCATAGAGTCGCGCATAGAGTCTATGCTCGCTTGTGGAATATACACATGCTAATAAAAGAGATTAAACTCACAGTAACTTGGACAGATAGCAAGCCCTGTCCAGCATCCTTAGCATCAATGGCGAAATCCACAGGCAGACTCGCAGGAACCCCTTGGGAGCTGAGCCCAGGGCCGCTGGCTGTGACTTTGCTGGCATCATAAGTTGGGAGAACCTTCACCTTGAAAGGACTGAAAAGGAAATGAGTGTCAGCTCCAAGTCACAAAATACCTGTAGCAGCAGCTGTTTACTGCATCACAACTGATTAACACAAGCGCACATGTCACACGCAAAACACTCCACTAGAATTAAAGCTAGGGGGCTAACCGACGTTGCATATTAACAGCAACATTCAATAAGTTGTGGCCAGCGGCATGCAGATGTATCGGGTACTTTCATACCTTCGGGGGATCTCTTCGTCTGCGTACTGGACAGAGACGGTGTATGGTCCCTCCACACTGGGTGTATAGCTCACTGTATGCGTCCCGTCTCCATTGTCTGATACTTCAACTGGTTCAACCACCCCTGTACAAAAATACATGAACGGATGTTCTTTACGGACATGAAATAAGATCATACGCATCTGAAAACCAGAATTCACACCATTCCAGCAAGTGGCTGATCAGTGGGTGTATTGGGGGTTATACACAGATTTATATCAGTAGATGGTAAATGTTGGATTGCCGCCATATCCAGCATTCAGCTTTGGTAACGTACCTGATGCCATTTTACCTACCGGATCATTAAATGTTCCTATAAAATGTTGTTTGCTCCAGGAAACGTTAGGGGATTGTTAAAGCGAGAGGCTGATGTAAGTCTGAGTGCCCTCGGGGGTAAGAAGGTCTTACACCCAACGGGCATTCATAGGATTAAATGGAATTAAGGGTGTAAATAATACCAGGACAGCTTTTGGAGTATTAGAGCTGTGAGAATCCAATGTGGGGTCATAAACCATTTGTCCTCAGTATTATATACAGTTTCAGAATACATTACTTTATAGAAATCACAAACAATCAAGAAGAATTGATGAAGAAAAGACCCTCCGATCATGCAATGATAATTCAGTAAATAGCAGCAGACTATCCAGTGCAATGGCTTTTAACATAAAATAGAAAATGAAGTCGCTGAGACGCATAACGAATAATACAGAATGTAGAATGTAACAAACACCTAAGAACTTTGGAATTTAGTCCACGATAAGCCTGACTCAAAGACGAGACCAAACCCACACACTATACAATGTAACAGGTTGTAATCTAATTATATATACAGTAGGATTATTTGGGTAAACTGGTCAATGAGAATTTTGAGACACGTCTTTCAATGCCTGAGCACAGACGCAAAAAATTCCACTCCACGGGGAGAAGTCTTGTTCTACAGCTAAACAATCAGACATTTGTTCTTTTTCGATGTATTTGAATTTTATAGAATTGGCTTTATGGCATACGTCAGCCGACACCATCGCAAAGGAGAGTCTGCAGCAACCAAGGTGCGTTCCCACGGGCCCAACGGCCGAAACTTCCAGTCCGTTCAATCAATGGCCAAGACGTGGCTTCCTACAACCCAACAACCTCGTCCAGCCGTGCAGGTTCAACGACAGCTGGACGATCACTCAGGCTAAATTTCAGGATAGTTTCGGCGCAGCGTGAGAACGCACCTTTAAATCACCAATAGTAGAAGACGTTTTCACTAAAAACATTTGTTTATATTATTAGAGATCAGGACGGATTGTGATTATTTTGGTTCGGAGGGATCATGAATGATGGAAATTGATCAGGATTCATTAGGAATCTTTTTTTTTTTTTTCCTGGAGCAGAAGAACGAATGTTCAGACCTGAGCCGTTTGCATCTCGCTTGAAGTCACCTTTAAAGAAATCTGAAATGGCTTTCAGCGGGCTGCGTCTCGTTAGCGAATCTGTCTCATCGACTAGAAATAAAGATCAATGTAAAACCCGCCTGGCGAGGCAGCATTGAAGACACGGCTAGAAATACTCAATTTTTATTCTGAAAGTAATATAAAATCGGCCATTCGCCCGAAATAGGTTTTTTTTTTGTATACAACACTTTATGGAAATAAAAGATCCAAAAAGGATCCAATCGGTGAGAAAAAATATCAAATAAATTTCCGCTTCTAATTTCCCCGCGATATTCAGACTCAATATCGTAGGAAAAGAATCAACACGAACAATTTGGGCGGCTCATCGTGTGATCGGTACAACTTTGTAAAGTTTTGAAAATATTAATAGTGCTAGAAAAGAACACTCAATTATTTTTTCTCCAAAATATTTGATTTCACTTTAAAAGCATCTTTTAAAGGAAAACGGTTACCTTCAGATAAGCAAGAAAGACATTTTTGAACGATCGTTGCCCGTTAACGATATAATCCGGGGTCTTCTCTCGATTATAACGCCCCTATAAATACCAGTCGCCCGGATCGCGGAATCCCTTACCTCTCGGCCCCATCACCTGCACGTTCAGCGGAGCGACCCCCGCTTTGCTGCAATCCACAGTAAATTGTTGGGGGATTTTTGCCCGGACTCCTTGCCCCGCTCCGAGTCCAGATACCTTCACCTTGCTGGGATCCACCACATCCTTCACGGGGACTTTGAAGGGGCTTCCTGCGGGGTAAATAAAAAGAGTTAACCAGGAGGTAACGGGGAATAAACTTCTATACAACAAACAAAAGCGTGGGGCACATTATTAAAAACCACCATTCCCAGCCCTATGAGCGATTGTATCGAGCAACCAGTTACCCCAAAAATGTTACCATCCTCAGCATTCCGGATAAAAGTTTCCAGGAAACCGGAATCTTTACAGCGAGTCGATAAAAATTCCCCCGACCAATATCATCTATTTTCTACAAAATACAGAAAAACGTCACATTCCGCCCATGATGTCAAAAAGTATCAGAATAACCCACGTTTAAAGCCAAAACGACAGCCGCCGCGACCGGACGATACTCTCTCGTTTCACGGCGGTTCCATTTGTGACCCCAGATACGCATTTCAGGAAATTGGAATAAAAACCTTAAATATTTAGCACGGAACGTACACCACAAATCTGCCACGTCTGACGTCTCCTATACTCAGACAAGACTTTATTTAGGATGTAAAAACCGCAGACCGAAGGAAGCCGTTCCCACGTAGGCAGCCACAAAACCCTTGGCAGAGATGGGGTAAAAACAAGAGGCTTTTCTTCACCTGACACCGTAAGGTTTTATCGGTCTATCAGCTTCACCCCTGTAGTTCATACACAAGGCCGACGTAAAACGCGTTGGCGCCACTCAAACACGTACTGAATGCGAGGAAAGTCTCCACCGCGTTCCACCTGCGTGTAAAGCCCCCAACAAAGCCGCAAAAAGTCATCGACTACTAAATATCTCTCGCTCATAGCCAACGGATTAATAGACTATATCGTTCCATTAATAACACGGGCTCTAGAAGTATCCCCGGAAACCCATACCTGGAACGTGTTCTCCATCATACGTGATATTGACATCGTATTCTCCCGGGGCGTAAGGGATGTATTCCACGCTGCAGCTGCCATCCTTGTTATCCTTACAAGACATTTTGGACTCCGACGGCCCTTCGACTGTAATTCCCAGGCCTCCGATCCCTGCCCCCCTACAAAAAGAATATCGGTTTGGATGATAAACGGTAAAATGTAAAAATCCCATAAAAACCATCATTAAATCACCACGAAAACACGACTTTCCCAAATCATTAGAATAAAACCGTAAATATATTTTAAAAGATGTTAAAACCTGGCACTTGGCTACAATAATCACGACTTTATTATCCGTTACCTGGTAACGACTGTGAAGGCGTTGGGTTTGTTGGTGAAAGCGTCTGTTAATCCGGCGCCCTGAGCGTTCACTCGTTCCGGGAAACATCCGTCCGTTACGGCCACTTTAAACGGGCTGTTCGGGACGGATTCATCGTCGTACGTCACCTTCACGTTATGGATACCTTAGAAAAAGAAAAAAAAAAAAAAATCAAGATTCCATAAAGAACATTTTTTTTTTTTTCAATATTTTTAAGTTAATTGGAAAAAATTGCATAACGAGAAAAAAAAAAAAAAATCCTTGTATTAACCGTAAACGAAGAAAGATTAACGAAAAGTCTAGTTTCTTGTTGATAAAAGCAGGACATTTGTCATCGGAGACGGCGTACGAGTTCCCGCCGCGGTTACGCGCTTTATACGGAGATAATACTGGTTTAGGAGTAGTGGGGGAGGGGAGAATACTGGCCCTAAGATCCTTTATCCGCAGCCGCCAATGACTTCTACCTTTCTCAAACGGCGTGTACTCCACGTCGTACGTCCCGTCTCCGTTATCGTTGACGATACAATCCGTGGAGCCTCCGGAAGGATTGGCGATTTTGGTTTTGACGTGATTGCCCCCGGTCTTTGTCAGAGGTCGCGCATCCACGGTAAAATTTGTTGTGGCTTCTCGGAAAACCTCTGTTTATAAGAAAACGACAGCGTGTAAGCGGTAAAAAACTTAAAAACCATGAATTCACCGACCCTCCCTCTGCCTTAAGAGTAGTGAAAATGTATTTACTTACCACCCCCTTCGACTCCAGGTCCAAAAACGTTAATTCTGCTGGTATCCACAGCCGGGTCAACTTTTACGCGAGCGGGAAACTTTGGTACCGGTTCTCCGCCGTACTTCATAGCCAGGGTATACATGCCGGCAAACAGCGGCACGTAGGTCACCGCGTAGGTTCCATCTTTATTATCCTGAACGTTTACGTCTGCCTTGGAACCAGAGTCGGACACGGCTTCCACCGCCAACTTTCCCGGTCCTGCTTGTGAACAATCGACGTGGACCAAGCCAGTTTCCCCCACCTTACCGCGCTCCAGGCCCGGGCCGGAAGCAATGACTTTGGTTGGATCAAACGGCATTTCTATGTCGGCTTGGAAGGGTGACCCAGGGATGTGGGTCTCTTCAAAAAGAATATTTACAAAATACTCCCCAGGAGTAGTTGGGAAATAAGAGACCGAGCAGGTTCCGTCACCGTTATCTGAACATTCAATTTTAGCTTCACAAGGACCTTCAACAGTTAGGCCAAGTCCACCAGTACCTGCTCCTTTGGTGTCAATAGTGAATTCTGCAGGCTTCCCAACAAGACCTCCTTGCAGGCCGGGACCATAGGCTTTAACCTAGAAGAATGAACGCAACTCTGGTTTGTATCGGATACAGTAACTGACGCAACATCAGGCTGTGATCAACAATTGCTTAAAACAAAAAGGTCACGGTGTTGATCCCCAACACTACAGAAGACACCCTAGACGGTCCCGCTGAACACGGTCGAATTGGGCAGAGATAGTTGAGCCTTCTGTGATTGAGGAGATCCTGAAATTGGTGCTTTTAGGGGGTACAAGAGGACAAAGTCTGAGCTCCCAAACGAACGTAGACAATGAGAACCGGATCATTCTGCGAACAACGTTCTATCTCATCTCAACACACGGAAGTAAGGATCATAACCCTCGATTCCCATCTTCTACATCACAATTAAAGTAACGAATCACTTTCAGGTCTTAAATATCTAATTAAAAATATTTATTTTGACGCTCCCACAAAGACAAAATCCATGAGCTTCCAACCTACCTTTGTGGGATCAGGAGGTAACGTGGCTTCCACCGTATACGGACTTCCAGGAACGGGATTCCCATCATAACTCACATCAATGCTGTAGACACCTTCTTCTTTGGGAATATATTTGGCCGTGCTGGACTCTTTGTTAGGAACGGGTTCCACCAGACATGGCACCGACTTCCGGCTGGGACTGGACACTTTCACGTCCAGCTTACCCTGACCCCCAGCTCCTTTCGTATCCACCACAAACTCCTGGTCTTTCCCCACCTCCACTCCTGCAGAATTCCCAGAAGAACATTTTTTGGTGACTGGTCCGACTCACTAGTCTACGAAAAACGGTCAGACTTACGGCTAAAAAACCGATCAGACTTACGGCTATCCAGACCGTTGACTTTGACCTTGCTGAGGTCCAGAGGAGCGGCCACTCCAACCGTGAATGGACTTTTCTGAATGGGGTCTCCTCCGTAATTCACCGCTATTTTCATTTTGCCCTAAAATATAATTTAAAAAAAACCTTAGATTTTATAAATAAAATAAAAGGTTTGCCAAAAAGTTACAACATTTTTTTGGAATACCGAATATACTTTTTTTTTTTAATGTAAATGAAAAGTTCGTGCAGACAATGCGTCCGTGTTCTAAGGTTCTGCGCGGTTGCTGCACTCGGAAGAGCTCCGCACGTGTTTCTAATTATGTCGTTAAAGGGGGAAGGTGAAAAGTATTGTTCCAGCAGCGTGTAAACAAATCTCGCTACTACAACTAGATTTTTTTTGGGGGGGGGGGGGGGAAATCGCCGTGAGGCCAAGAGAGACAAAAGGCAGCAAATAAATTAGAATCCCGATTTGGATTTCTGGAAGCGTTTCCTAAACCCCTGGCACGGCGGATCGCGCAACGTTCTTGTTTGGCTTGTAATTCTCATGCTTCGGTCTGCCAAAGTACAGTAATAAAGGCAGCTAAAGAGCGCCGCCGTTAACATGCCAAATCGATTTTCCAACCGCCAGCCTCCAGTGCAGCGAGATTACTACGTAGAACTTTTTTTGTTCTTTGGATACACAAAGAATGGCGTTAAAAATCTGATAGAATTAGAGAAAATATTTTGGGGTGATTCGCAGCGTTTTGGTCTAGTAATAGAATGTTGGATTGTTTCGAGTTCTAAAGGCTACGCTCGATGTGTCGCACACCCATGTGCGTCTCTACAAAGGGAGCACCGAGCGTTAAACATTAAATGTTTCCATAACGCAGAGCGTTTCCCCGCAGATGGCGGCGCCGGCGTGCAGCGAAGCACGGAAAGGTGTGCGCTCTACACGCCATTAACCAGCAATAGCAGGAAGAAGAAACACAAACAGCACACATTAGTGAATGAGAGGCTTCAGCAGCCTTCCAGGAAAAAGGTAAAGCTTGGGTGCGTAGCGAGAAAATGAAGAAAACTGTAAAAAAGTTAAAAACCTGGTTCCACCTCATTGACTTTGAGCTTCTTTTTACTATTACATTGATTTAGTTTTAGGCCCTTGGATGGGATGCCGTTTCCCAGTGAAGGCAGGTGGGACGGTGACTTTTTGGCCAGGAGGACAGAGATAGTCCATTGTATGGAAGGTTCATATGCGTCCTGGCGATTCGGGGCAAGGACCCCTACTATGCCTTGGAAATAGCCATGGCTGGTTCTAAAACGTCCTTTCCGAATGCTGCTCCCACCTGCACGCACCCCCGTTACAGCCCGGCGTTACCCGCGTACCTGTTGGACTGGAGTGTATCGGACGGTGTGAGAATAATCATAGTTATCAATAATCTCAAAGTCCTTCACCGCATCTCCTGGTTCTGGGCCGATAAAGGACACATTGACCGGGGCTTTCCCCGCACCTTTGGTGAATACCGTGAAGTGCGACGGCTTTCCATTTTCAACACCTTGGGGGGGGGGGGAGACAACGGAAAAATATTGGAGTTTTGCGTGCTTTCCATCATATTTCCCAAATGATTGGACAGGGGGTGTCTGTGTACCCCCTTTTTTATTTGCAAACTCACCCGATTTGCTCAGTCCCGGACCTTCAGCCCTAACCTTGCTGGCATCGTGTGACGGGTCAACTTTAAGTCTGAATGGACTGGAGGGGATTTCCTTAAAAAATAAATTGCATTTTTTTTTTTTACATAATTACAAAAATGTTTAGACGTTGGTCAACGAGTGCAGATTTTATTTGGATCTTAAACAGATCGATCAAGTTTCTAAGAGACAAGCAGAGAACAAACTTTAAACAAACGCAAACAGAGCGATCTTTGTTCTGGGATTCCGAGGATTCTCGGGGAACAGACGAGGATTCTTAACAAGTTCCCCGAGGAAATGCTGGAATGCAGCGTCAACGTTACCAAGATACCCGAGAAACAAACCGCCGGAGCACTCGCTCGATCTGTACCCACCTCTCCGGCAAAGAGAGCTTTAATGGTGTAGCGTCCGGCAGCGGGAGGGGTATATTTCACCGTGAAGGTGTCATTGGCATTGGGAATGATATCAAACTCAATGTCCTGCTCCTCATCGCTGACCACGCGAGCGTCACACTTAATCCCGACGCTGACATCACCTGGGAAACACAAACCGGCAATGTCCGGATGGAACCAGAATCACCGAATAAATACAAGAAATGACCCATATTCGGATATTATTGAGCATCATAAACACGGTGTTTATTAATTCATCCGTTTCTGGTCAATCAACATCTAAAACTCTAGACCTATAGACACGATACATTGTTTCTTGTATTGTATATATTTCAGGAATACGGAGAACATTCAGCAGCATGAAACGGAGCGGGTCCTCCGATAGAGAAGTCGTTACATCTCACCTTCTCCTGCCTCCGTGCAGTCCACAGTAAAGTGCGTCGGCTCATGCGCTTTCAGACCGGTTTTCTCCACGCCGGGGCCAAAAACCTTAACAAGATGTGGGTGACTTCCTTGGCCAATGTTGACCTAATCAAGGAAAAACAAAATACGATGAAACCAGAACTAAAGAGGAATTCATGTATTTTCTGGACGGCACGTTGACCTTCATGGCTCACAGCGGATTCTCCTAGCAGAACATCTTTGGTTGGTTGGCAACGGATGAAGAGCAAGACGCAAACCCATAACATCAAGGGTACTTCTTTCATACGTGAAGAAGAAACCTCCTCACGCAAAGCTAATCAGGAATGTCACAGGACACCGTCACATGGCTACAATTTAATTAGCCAAGGACCGGGGAGAGAGAAGCCCCAAATGCTGTAACACGATGAGTACGATCATACAGCCAGACCTCACAGATAGTCCTTGCCGGTGGCGAGGTGCTCCTCAAAAGAAATTTGGGTACATTGTGGGCAATTTAAAATAGGACTGGGCCAAAAAAAAGATGCCATGTTTGGATATCATCAGGAATGAAAAACTGAACATCAAAAGGAGATGTGACCCCTGAATCCATGTGATAATCAGAGACGCCCTTTCTCCGGGCAGAGAAGAGACGCCCAGCGACGCCATCCGAGAATTGTTTAAAAATCGCCATTAAATGACAAGGTTGTCGACCTGAAGGACAATGTCCTACCATCCATGCTTCAGTCTTACTCATAACTCTGGGTATACAAAGGATTGACCCGCACCAGGTACTCATAACATAGACTTCTAAAGCTAGAGAACCCCACCTCAAACAAAACAAACAAAAAAAAAAACAAAAAAAACTTTATTTTAACCCACCCTAAAGGGACTTTTAGGGACGCCAACACCTCCGTACGTCACCGCGATGGTGTGTTTGATTGGCGTGGTTGGGTGGTAAGAGAACGCGTAGACGCCGTCTTTCTTGGGCTTTGAGTTAATTTCCACAGGGTTCCCTTCCACGTCCTGAAAAACGGATAATAATACACAGTCACTCAACATAAAGAGTTCCTTATATACAGATTCTTTCTTGTTTATACATTGGAGGCCATTAAACAAACTCGACCTTCCGTCAAACATGAAATAATCAGCAGTTCTAGAATCTCATCTGTTTTGTTTAACTTAAAAAATCCACAAAAAATAAATAAATAAATAAATCCAACATTGCAAAAAAAAAACAAAAAACCCAAAATCAGCACATGTTACGTGCAGCCGGCCCGCGGACAGACTGCCGAGCCAAGTCATTTTGGTTTGATGGAAGGTTGAGTCTGTTTCAGATTGTATCGCAGCCAAGACGGTCTCAGCGGGACGGCGGATGAGGACCCCACATTATGTGGAGTACAGTAACTCATTGTACCTGACGCTCTCACCCCAGGTCAACTCTCGTGCCTGGAATTCATGCGTCACGACGTATTACACACCCCGCGGAACATTTCCAGTCCATCAACCTCCTCTTACTTGTGCATAAGCCTTAAGAGGGGCATTCCCGGCGTCGGCGGTGTCCACAAAAAATTCCGCTGGATTTCCAACGATACAGCCGGATTTCTCCAAGCCGGGACCGTAGGCTTTAACCTGTAATTAAAATAAAAATTGCTAAAAACATGCCAAGACCCTTAAGAAGAATATATATAGTTCAATTCTTTAAACAGATATAGCAGTGCTTTGTAACGCAGCATTTCAACAGATACTTTAACAATTTAGAATCCTTCGTCATCGTAAAATATATATATTTTTTTTAACTTTCTCACTTATTAAGGTTCTCATCCCATAACTATGGATGAAAATATAAAAAAGTATTAAAATGGACTGGACCTGTATGGTCATCTCTGTAACATCAATAGATTCCACTTTAGACACAAAAAAAACTTACATTGTATCCATAAAAAAGCATTTAAAGCTGAACTCTTACAACGCAGGAAAAAAGAAATTTCTCTCCAAAAAAGTGACTTTTTTTTTTATTATTATTTAGAATACAAAGAAAAAAAACTAGTTTTTGTTTTAAACAGTTTTGTATTTTTTGCCTTTGGGCCAGCGCGGTGTTCACGTGATACACGGTCTAACATGATGCGTACAATCTGGATACACGCTCTGGATCTTACTGTGATGTTATTGTTAAAACAGACAAAAGACACTAAAAAAAATAAAAAAAACCCCAACACTTACTGACCTCGCCGTTATTCTCAAATAAAACCGCTCTGTTTGCCAAGTCAAGCCCCTTTCTCGGCTCTGATTGGTTGGCGGGGAGAACGTCTTCTTACCTTGTCTGGGTCGAAGTCTCCAGATGCAGGCTGGATGTAGGCCATGAAAGGACTGTACTTAATATCCTCGTCGTCACACATAACGTGAACCGCATACTCGCCCGGCTCCTTCGGCCAGTATTTAATATCACACGAGCCGTCACCTTGATCATCGCATTCGATCTTCGCTTGGGACGGGCCTTCGATGGCAAAACCTGCGGTGAAGCCAGAAAGCCGCGTTATTCCTAAAAACAAACAGCGTCCAACTTGGAGAGATCGAGTAACCCGGACCCCGGAGAGAGATCCAGTAACCCAGACCCCGGAGAGAGATCCAGTAACCCAGACCCCGGAGAGAGATCCAGTAACCCAGACCCCGGAGAGAGATCCAGTAACCCAGATCCCGGAGAGAGATCCAGTAACCCGGACCCCGGAGAGAGATCCAGTAACCCGGACCCCGGAGAGAGGTCGAGTAACCCAGACCCCGGAGAGAGGTCGAGTAACCCAGACCCCGGAGAGAGATCCAGTAACCCAGACCCCGGAGAGAGATCCAGTAACCCAGACCCCGGAGAGAGATCCAGTAACCCAGACCCCGGAGAGAGATCCAGTAACCCAGACCCCGGAGAGAGATCCAGTAACCCAGACCCCGGAGAGAGATCCAGTAACCCAGACCCCGGAGAGAGATCCAGTAACCCAGACCCCGGAGAGAGAGATCCAATAACCCAGACCCCGGAGAGAGAGATCCAGTAACCCAGACCCCGGAGAGAGATCCATGTTAATGTTAAGGGGCACTGCTGAGTTCAGCTGAAGTAGGAAGGAATCTCCCATCGACTGGATACATTGTATCGGCCGAATATAACGGGAATCCCGGGGGGGATTTCTGCAATAAATCCTCTGGTTTTTCATTTGTTTATTTAGAACTCCATTGCTTAACATTAAACCAATTAATTGAGGAAGCCCCTGGAGATAATTAAAAGTATTGATGCATTTACTTGAATTTATACAGAGATTATTAAGATCCCACCCCTTAGTAAAAAAAATATATATATATAAAAATAGATTTATAAAAAAGTTTTTAACCATTAAAGTATAGACGTGGGCCACATCTGCCCCGAATTGACGCCGCGTGTAAGAGGAGAAATGTTAAATCACATTAGCGAGTCACAGGTTATTCGGAACATATGGAAACGTATACACGGCTCTCAATGCACCATTGTGCACGGGAGCAGCGGAGAAGGCGCAGATCAAACACCACACTTTATTCCCCAAATCACTTTTGACACATTTGCTCCGGGGCATTTACAAACGACGGAGGAACCGCCGGCGTCAGATCACACGTCGGACTTTGCACGGAACGTTACTACAGTCGCTCGGCTCGCTTTTAGATGGATCGTCCCTGAAGTATATTATAGCGGGGTATACGGTAGAGATGATAAAAGAACATTGAGGGAACGGCACCTTCCGGTGGAACACCCATCGCCGGCTATATAAAAGGGGCATGATGGAGCCATGCTGGGCTTGGGGAAGAATAGGGCTCTGGGTGTAAGCCGGGGGAATAACGTTTGCCAAAAATGTATTCATTGTACAAGATGGAGGACTGTAAGCAGCGGGAGAACAAACACACAGGCCTTGTTCTCAGCAGATTGAAAGTCCGACAAATACCAAAAACATTTATTTTTGCATGTTTGGCAGGAGTCGTTCCGAGACACGAGGAGAAAAACAACACAGAGCGGTCCCTTTCACTGCGAAGTCTCCAGATTCCGGAGGACAATGACCCATTGAGAAAGCAGCCATCCCAGCCACGAGGCAAGCGGTTCGTCTCGAGGCTCTCCCTCCTCCGGGATTACGGGCCGGCCGGCGGGGGGGGGGGTGACGGCTACTGTTTCACCCGACGCACAGAGCCAGAAACAAAGTAACAAACTCAGAGCGCAGCTTGGGTTACTGGCAGCGGCCCTCGTTAGACATAGGACAGAACTAGACATTTTTCTAAATGAAATAACATTTTAATTAAAAAGTTCTTATCTGAAGCCGACACGGCCCGAAATAGGAGGTAGGTGACCCCAGGGCACATCTGCAGAGGCTATGACCAGGGGAGACAGCATGCACGGCCAGGTGCCGCCAAAAACATCTCATAGGTTTTGAGAAAAAAACCTGGAAAATTAGGCTTTGTAGCTCCAACAATTAGTAATCACTATTCCTCTCTCACGAGGAAAGCAAAGAAAGAGGGACCAGGACAGGTAGAGCGTCAGGGGGTGGTTATGCGCCGTTAAACAGAAAAATGCAATTACCATGGCAACGGACATTACATTGTATCACGCTTACAAGAAGAACAGTTATACGAACGTTAATGCAAAAGACATCTAGCCAACTTACCCAATGAGCCGACGTCAGTACCGGTAGACTCCACCACAAAGTCTGCAGACTTCCCGACCATACCACCGGTAAGCCCGGGTCCCCAGGCTCGTACCTTCTGAGGGCCGGCATCGGGGCCCACCTGAACTTCAAATGGACTTGAGAGAGGGGAAAAAAAAAAGTTAAAAAAGGTTTCATTAAACTTCAAACTTTCATAAGTTTAGGTGAAAAATATTATATTTTGGGATATTCCCAAAAGTGACCCCTTGATATTCCAATTGACTCCGAGACTCAACAAGAGGCATCCGTGCAGTTGCGCAATAATCCACTTGGAACATTCACATCTCGACGCAAACGCTAAAAATATTGAAAGCTCTTCCGTGCTCACCTTTTGGGAATGTGATGTCCTCCCCAGGTGATCGTAGCCACGTACTTTCCGGGACTGATGGGGTAATACTCGAACGAATGCACCCCATCCGCAAAACCCAACTCCTTCACGATCTCGTCCAAGCCTTCTGTGAAAAGACACCACGTTAGCGCCGGCTCCCGCCAGCTTTCGCTCGTTACGCGGATGAAAAACGTATCTGCCGAGTGGCGGCTCGGAATTCTCGAGCGGCTGACACGATAAGCGGCTTCTCCCACATCATAGATGCTGATATTTAGACGTGCGAGGGATCCGGCGCTATGTCTGGAATGTTTCATATTCTAAGAGCTGCTAACATCTGCCCGTCCGTGCGGCTCGTGGCCGGGTCCTTCTTCCATCCCCGAGGATCTACACTCGTCTGGGGAAAGATTTTTTTTTCTCTTTTGGGACCCAAGAATTGTCCTCCTTCAGCAAACGCGTCTATTAATGAATACCCCTTCTCAACTAATAACCCTTCTTGGGGGGGTAACCTTTTTACGGACTCTAAGACCGAATACATCGCGTTAAATAAGGTTTATACGATTATCGACCCATCGGCAGCCATTATTATTTTTAAATACGGTTCCGGAAAGTTCCAGCCGACGTCGGGAATTCAGTATATAGATTTCCGACATTCGTAAATAAGAGGAAACAAAAAACCCTCTGGATTCGTTTTGCTTTCAAAAAGCAAAAAGCGTTAAAAATAATTTGTTTAAATAACTTTCCCCATTAATCGCTGACTCGAGTCGATGTCCCGAGACGGCATTTATCATAATATTGGTCGATCTCCAGATATCTGCACACGGCATTCAAATCAAAATAATAATAATCGTCGTAAATGGCTGTTTTATGTTATAACGGGACAAAGGCAGTATTGTAAGCCGCTTCCATCTGCATCTGGAAGTGCTGAGTGAATGGGGGGGGGGCGGCCGGTGGTCCGTGGCGGCTCCGGCCCGGGGGGGGGGGGGGGGGCAGTGATGAAGATGCTTTCAGCGGCTGATAAAGGTTTCAGCAACAATCTTGTCGCTTCTAGAAGATTCTTCTACAAAGATCTAGACTCGCCAGCGACGTATAAAGGGTCCTCCGTAAAAGAAGCCAATAACAATGTATCGACGTCTTACAAGACATTCCGAATAACTTATCGGTCATAGAAAATAACAATTTTACCCCAAAATCTAAATCATTTTATACGCGTCTAACTCCTTAGAGACACAATGGTTTTGTAAATAAATATTTTTCTTAAATAAATGTTTGCCCTTCACACCCCTGTTAAGCCGGCCGGGATCCGCGTGAAACACTTACTTGGTCCCTTGACCGAAACGTGAAGTTCTCCACTTCCCGCGGCTCTGGTGTCCACCTTAAAGTCTGCCGTTTCACGAATCCGGACGCCTTTGGGCTGCAAGCCTCGGCCGCTGGCACGGCAGGCGTTGGGGTTGCACGCTGCGGACGGGGAGGGAGATGGTGAGCGGGGGTCAGAGATCTCCTTAATCAACAGGACTGGGTAGTATGGTTGTAACGGTCGTATGGCATGCGTTGGCGACACTCTAACCACAGAGGATAGGAACAGTGAATGGAACATGCGCACGCAGCGGACGAGTGGAAACTCCAACCCAAATGGGCCAACTCCAGGGAAATAGGCAATTGCCCTACTAGCTCAGAACTCGCGGTGGGTGGATATACACAAAGCACGATACACGGAACAAAATTATAGAAGGCATTTAGAGAACATATGGAACAGGAACATTCCATCGGCTGCTATGGTAACCGCACAGCGATTACCCCAAAAACTCTCTTTTTACATAACTCCCGCTGTCTACCAACCAGCGGACGCATTTTCCATTGTTTGACGCGAATATAAGATTATTAGGTATCTGTAATCAGAGAAACGCCCAGAGACTATCAATATTGGCTGATTTAGAGAATAATTGACCTGCCGCCACCCTTATAATCTGCGGCTCTGGAAGTTTATTAAAGGATTCCCCGAACCTCCGATATGCTATGAATATTGAGATATTTTAAAATGTTTTGTCATCTTTTGCACTTTATTTTTACCCAATGATATTTCAGGGAATAAATATTAAAACCTTAAAAAAAAAAAACCATAAAAAAAACAAAAAATTAAATAAAAAAAATACATAAAGTACAAAAAAAAATATTTAAGAGTAGTTTAGGCAGGGAAATAAAAATGTTCTATGGCAGACGAGGTTAGACCGTGTACTCGCTTTGTATTGATTGATAAAATCTGATTGTTTCGAGGCAGTTTGGATGAAGTCTGGACCCCAGGCGCATGTCTGACGAGCGAAGCTCACTTTCAGAGTACGATGCAGACCTTCCACGTCTCATCATCCAGAACCAGACGGGAGTCCGACCAAAAATAAACACTCGGGACGCACGTAGGAGTTAAAAATAGAAACACGAAGACATGTAACGAAGTCCTGGATGGTGACGGCTCCAATTAACCCGCCACACACATGGAAGCGATGTATACGATGTATACGTTACACACAGACTCGTAAAACAAGGTCAGCAAAGATCTAGACTCGCCAGCGACGTATAAAGGGTCCTCCGTAAAAGAAGCCAATAACAATGTATCGACGTCTTACAAGACATTCCGAATAACTTATCAGTCATAGAAAAATAACGATCGGGAGGTTAAAGAGGAGGCGGAAACAATGTATTTCATAAAGTAAATGTTCAAAAAAAAATATGAAAAAAAAAATTTAAATACAACAATAAATATAAAAATATTGAATGCTTTATATAGAGGAGATTTTATATGGAAGATAGGCAATAATTAAGATTTTTTGTTAAATCTTTAGAAATAGCATAGAGTGAAGCAGATTCCATCTCAGGAGGAGGGAGAAGTCTGAACGAGGATTTAATATTTGGCGCCGGGAGAGTCGTCGGGGGGTAAATGGGCCGGGAGGGATGTTGTTAAAGATATTAAGTTATATAGACTTATAAACAGAGTTTTAATGATACGTTTTTATGGGTCTGGAAGGGGGGAGTCCTGCCTGCAAACACACGGATTTATGGAAAATAACGTCTGGAGCTCGGGGGCCGAATCCATGTTCGGGGTTATAGTGAATTTGTGGACGATATTATGGTCCCCGTGGCAATAAGAAAACACAGCCCAATTTTGGGTCTGAAGGTATGAATGCCCCCTAGAAACATGACGCGGGAGGACAAAAATGCAGCCTGGAAGAAAACGCTGTCCACAGGCACATTTTTTGATGGTTTGATGGAAGGAGCGGGACGGAGCGAGACCCACGTGGGAGCCCACAGAGCAAAATCACAACCACAGCAAACCACGCCGTACCCGCCAACGCTTACCCACACATCAGACTTAACGCACTGGGAGCGAAGCCCAGAATCCCGCGGGGCTCAGGAGATCAGAGAGAGGGAGCGGAGGCCTGAAAGCAGAGCGGAAGGGAGGCAGATGGGAGCAGCGACAGAGAGAGCAAGAAAATAAAGTACAGAATGCAGTTTGGCATGCAGGGCAGCCCCACTAATACCCCCCCACACAGCAGGGGCAGCCCCACTAATACCCCCCCACACAGCAGGGGCAGCCCCACTAATACCCCCCCCCACACAGCAGGGGCAGCCCCACTAACACCCACCAGCTAGTACAGCCCCACTCCTACCCCCCCAAAGCGGTGCCACTACCCCCCCCCAAAAGACAGGAGAGCCCCACTCTGGAGGAATTCGTCGGATAGTAGCCCCCCGTACCCCACTGCCCCTACCCCGCACCAGGCAGTTCTACATCATTGCACATTTCTGCTGGATTAACCCATCGAGTGCACGCGAAACCCCTTGGCCACCGGAAGGCTTCATTAAGCGGATGAAATGCATGTCACGTTCCGGGCGGTCGGCGCCTACCTTCCCCAACGATGACGGTGTACGGGCTCTTGGGAGTAGCTTCTCCTCCAAAATTGACGCTGACTTTGTGCGGTCCAGCTTTAAGAGGTTTATAGGTGCAACGGTGAACACAATTCCCTTTATCCTCAATGGCCAACTCCATGGCGTTGTTCCTCCCTTGAGGGTCCGAAACCTCGATGCCAATATCTCCAACACCGGCTCCTGCGCAGGACAAAGAATACAGATCATCATCACCCTCAACACACGCTAATGTTCAAAAGTTTGGGGTCACTAAGCTGCTTTCAAGGAAAACAAGGACATTTCTGGCTGTAACATAATTACGAAAAAAGGGTTTTCTAACCATCAATTATCCTTTTATACTTAAACTCTTTCAAAAACAAGGAAGTTTCTAAGTGACCCCAAACTTTTTGAATCCGTCCACCCCATTCACGAATATTAGAACTGATAATAACAAGAAGCTAACGGTTTCCGTAAAACAATTTTTTGGTGTTTTGTACGTTTTACCTCCAGACTTAACTGGACTTGGTGCTTAAAATTAAGTGCGGTGACTGATAAATGGGGAGTTTTTCCCTTTTTTTTCTCCTCCAAACATGAAAACGTCTCCAAGGGCAGAAAAAATAAGCGTGCCGAGGGCAGGTTGTTAAATTTCTGGCACCCGCAGAATAATTTGCCAGGTGTTGGAATATTTTTTCCATAATCTCATTAGAATTTGCAGGCAGCAGAAAAAAAGTCTCAAAACGCTGACACGTCTCCGTCATGTGTTCCATGTTACACGCAAGATTTGCAAATGCGCAGTATTTGCCCTCCAGAGCAATAAGGTGACGAGGGAACCGTTCACTCACCTGCCGTGTAGATGTCGAAGTAGGTCGGTTTGTTTGCGACGACGCCGGATGCCTCCAGTCCCGGACCTTTGGCAGTAACTTTACTGGCGTCTCCTTGGGCTTTCTCCACGCTGACCTCGAATGGACTCTTGGAGATGTGCTGGCCGGCAAAAAGGACCGTCACCTGGCAAGCGGGACAAAAGAGAATGGGTCTGGATGCCGCGGACGCGCAGGGAGCAAGGGGTTAAAAAAATCCAGATGGGACGTTTAACAAGAAATAAATAAAGTTCCGTTCTCTTACCTTATGGACTCCCGTCACTTTGGGGACGTACTCCACCGAAAACGTTTTATTCTTGTCGTTATTGGCGGTGACCTTTGCCTTGGGTAGGGAGGGGGAAAGAAGAAAGAACCACCAACGTTACAAGCTGAGGGTATTAAGCGTTTAAAGCTAATTTTTAATTAAGGGTGGAGGTTCCTTCGTTAAGTAGAACACAACCGGGTTCTAGATCACAGGATTTCGTTAAGCTCTAGAATACTGTAAAGGGATCAAATGGAGAATTTTAGTCCCTGGTTCTACGTATCTTTTAGGATCAGAGACATCCGGAATTTGATGTCCAGAATAACGGAACAAATTATCTGCTTGATCCCGATTATATTTGTGAAATTTCTTGGGGGTTTTGTGAATTTTGGGTAACTTTGAATAGAAAACGTGGCCCTTGCCGGTGCAGGTCCTAAAACCACAAACCTCTTCCCGAATTCCTTCCGGATCCTCCACAAACACCAGCACTTCTCCCTGCCCCGCGCTGATGGTCTCCACCGTAAAGGGTGCCGGTCTCTTCACCATGTTACCAGTGGGTTCCACCCCTGAACATGTGGAAATAAACAGTTACGTTACAGGATGAGGTCTCTGGGAAGAGACATCTCCACAACACAGAGCCTGGGGTCGAAACAACGTATGACGCGTCCCAAGAAACACGAAAAGGGGTTTCCTACTCATCCAAGTAAAGCACAGAGAAGAAGTAGACCCTAAATCATTCATCTGCGGGGGTACTCGCCTGGAACGCACTCAGAGGACTCGAGTCTCACTCACGGAGGTTAGAAAAGTAGAAAGATCCGTGTGATACATTGTTACAAATATAAATAAAGATACACAGTTGTGAATAACGAACGTTCTAGAAGGCTCGACAAATCTATGATGTCATAACACGGAAAGGATAAATATGGGGAACGGTTTGCGTACTGTAGGTGCCGAGGGGCTCTTACCTCGCCCATAGGCTCTTGCTTTTTTGGGGTTGAGTTTGGGTTTGAGGGGGGCCCCCGGTTTTAATTTTGCTTTGGGGAACTGTGAAAGGTACGTCATGACGGAGTGCTCGTCCACATCCGGGTGGATAATCTCCTCCGGCGCGATCACCTGAAATACATCACACAAAGAGCTTCAATCACATTCCGCACACGGAACCTTCCAGCTCCCCGACGCCCCGCACTTTCCCTAATCCCGTCGGATGGATTAAAGACATTAAATGCCGAGAAGTAATTACGCGGCACTCCCAAAAATACACAAATCTCTCTCGTTTTTTTCGAGCGGCCCCATCTGTTTCTTCTTTTTATCTCAGCTGAAACCGGCTTATTCTTAGAAAAAGTTCTTTCAGCTGCGAGAATCTGGAAAGGCCGGTTTGGGGGCCGTGGGGTAATTATTTTTCTCCCCGAGAGAGAGATTCCTTTCTGTATTTAACACTCGGCTCCATCCAGTCATCAGCAGACAAACTTTTAATAGATTCTGGGCACTCTAACGATTTTCAACGGGTTCCGATACATTGTAACCTTAGAACATTTCTGGTAGAACGCGTCATTACCTGGGGAACCCCCAGCCAATCATCAGCTTGCTGCATAGCCTCTCGGGCATTATCTACGGGTTTCTTCGGATCCCAAGACTCCCAGTCTGGACACAAACCTGAAAAAAAGCAGAAGAACAGTCAACAGATATCATAGAAACCTAGAACCTGCGGCCCCATGCATGTTTAATACCCTCACTGTATTACCCTCTACCACTTCTGCTGGGAGGCTGTTCCACATATCTGCCACCAGCATGGAACAACCACACGGCCAAAAACAGTTATTTTTTTTAAAATGCTGCCAATGCTAAAAATTACCTTTTTTTCTTTCAAACTACACCCTGGTTTTAAAAAGGGGATAAAAACAGAACGGGGGGGGGGGGGGGGGGACTTATGCATTTGGTAAGAAGGAGTTGTACAAATAGCTATATAGTAAAAAAAATACCCCCAAAACAAATAAAACAAACAATGCGGCTGAACAGGAAAAGCGATTGGCTCGTTTCGCTCGTTTGCGTAATCAGCGGCTTGGCCTGAATCCAAATAATTAGCAGCTCAGAGCGAGCGCCGCGGGAAGCCTCACCCGGGGCACAGCTGTCGACCAGCGCTCCCAAGGCCTTGCCGTCCCGCCAGTTGTTGCTGAAGTTGGTGATGGGCAGGTGAGGGATCTTGTTTTGGATCCAGCCGAGGAGTCTCTGCTTTGGGGTTTGGTTTTTGGACTCCTCGTCGCCTTCGTCTTCCCAGACAGGCATGGAGATGGAGTAATGCAGGATAAGCGTCCATATCAGGCCGAGAATGAGCTTCAGGTTCCCGTCTACAATCGCTTTACTGTCTGGAGGAGCAAACAGAACGAGAAGGGTTAATAATCAATACATTTCCATTCGCAAGAAAACAACGGCATTTAACCTCAAACATAAAAATAATTAAAAAAAAAACTCCTCCAAGGGGGGCCGTTCAATAAAATGTTTCATTCATGGTAAAAAAAATAAAAATAGATTATATATATTAATAATAATAATAATTGAATAGACCGTTGTTTTCGGGGAATGTAATGAAAAATTTCAAATTTCCCGGCACGAAGGTCGATGAAATACGGTTTCTCATCACTCAGGAACTGTGAACAGAAATGGGTTTACAGACAGAACCGTTGGGGCGGACGGGAAATCTGTTAGAATCTACAGAATGTTTGATACGATTTAAGTTTTCCTGTAAAATGTTTTTTAAGCCGACGCCGTCCCTCGAGGTTTTTCTGCTCGCAGGTTGCTATCCGGTTTCACAGACAATTAAACCTTCAAGGAAAACATTCACACCCCGAGAGGTCTTAGTCACCTGCAGACGGAGCGCAAAACAACAACATGTAAAAAAAACAAATCTTAAAAACACACCAAAAAAAAGCCACGCAATCACAGTGATATCTGGAGAATTTGAACAAAAAAAAAATAAAAATAAAAAAAAAAGCTATTTGAAAAAAATTTTTTTTTTAAAAAATAAAATACAAAATTAAAACAATCAGTTTCAGGATCCCTCATGGGGTTGGCATAATTTCAAGCCTGACATAAATGAGTCCCAATTACTTTTAATAAGACTCATTGTGTGAAGCACCGCGTAAAACGTTGGTGATATAAATAATAGATTAGTAATAATAATAATTATAGTAATAATGATGGTAATAGTAAGAATATTAGTAGTAATAATAATAATAATAATAATGGTAATAATAGTAATCGTAGTAATAACAGTAATAATTATTAGCCTCTATATGCCAATAATAATAATAATGATAATAATAGTAATAATAGGAGCGGGAATAGCCTATGAATTCCGTGTAATATCGATCAGTATCTGCTAATCCACGTAACCCGCAGAGATATCACAGACTGACCCGGATGCAGGAGAATCGCAGAATATAGGAGTCTCTAGAATTAATCTTGGATACTTTTGTTTGTAAATGCGATATGATGTCACCGGTCAGAAACGTATCGCGTTATTTTAGTCGTTTCTTTAGCCTTCAGGAAAGCCGACCGGCGGCACACGAGATTCCTGGAAGTGCAGATAAATCTCCTTCATTCTTCATTTCTCACCCCACACGAGAGACAAATTTAAGAGGCATCAGCGACACTTGGGACGGCCTCGCTATTCATTCCAGAAAAACTTTAATCCTAAAAACACTGAATGAGAACATAAGGGAACGAAGACGAGAATTAAGTAACATCGCCCTGTGAGATGGGTAACGCAATTAGAGCGTGAGAAACCGATAGAAAATGTGACAGCTTTAACAACTTTATCAAAAGAAGTCCAAGGGGTGACTCGGTGGCTTCAAAGTACTAAATATACGCATTTTTATTGAATTTTTTTTGTATTTGGCCCCAAGTTATTAATGCACGAACAGGATACTTTGTATTTGTTTCATTCATTCGCTGTTACATGACGCGGAACCCTGGCACGCGATGATTAGAATGCGGAATACGACGGCGCTCCGTAAATCCAGTAACAGTAATAAGAAATATGGGGATTATTTATTATTTCGCGCGTTTTCATTCCTTTGGCACGAACCTTAGAAATTTTCCCGACGTTTCATGTGTTTGTTTTGGTGGAAAACCTCGTACAAAAGCCAAGCGACGACAGACATTTTCCAGCGACAGACGTAACGCCGCGCGGCTTGAGTCGTTACAGGAGGAGAAACGGGCGAATAGGCGGGGGCCGAACGGGGCCGATCTGCCGGCCGGTAAAATAGCAAAAAACGTAATATTAAATATCACCATTAAACGGAGGCCACGATGACCGAGTCGGGAATGAATCAGATAAGAAGCCTTGCGGTGAGTTTGGATATCGCAGGGAGCGGTCGTTTGACTCTCTGGTGTTAAACGAGATGCCGTGCGTCCCGGACACACGGCGGGGGAGAAGAGGTTAATTCTGAAGCTCGTTGCGCGTTCTGTGAGGAAGCGTTGAGCGAAGCGATCTTTCCTCGTGTGAAAAATGATGTAATGGGCTAAAAAAAAAACACTTCAATAAAAAAACATCCCTCATTGGGCGAAGATTAATTCACTAAAAACCCGGAGCTGCCTACAAAAGCAGAAAGTTTCTATCTCACGGACTTTATCGAAAACCCTTTTACTCGCTAGGAAGCCGCCGCGTCCCGACGCACGAAGCGCGTGCCAGGATTTGGTTACGCGAGGCCATCGCGATGGATTAACGCCTCGAGCGGAGTCCGTGCCAAGATGCCGCGGCCCAAACCTAATAAAAGCCCCGTCATCTCCATCTGAGAGGAGAGATCGTCACCGTAACCATCACAACAATCAAGAGGGGGCTTCGGAGTCACAATAAAAAAAATCATTAATTTTATGGATTTTATGTCAACCAGAAAACTTCAAAAACAGTAAAAAAAAAATATATATATATATTTGATATTTCACGCTTACCTCCACACAACAATCAGAGTAACCCGTTACAAATCCCTCCACAGAACCTAAAAACTAGCAAAATAATAATTTCAGTAATTTTATGAGATCCGGAGAAGCTGGCATTTCTCCTTAAAACTCATTATTCCACCCCCCCATGATGTCCAATTTTAGGGTACAAGACCCCATGGCCTGAACCCCACCTATAATCCGATGACCGAGTCAAATGTTTTCCTCGTCGTATCCTCAGCAAATCGATCAAAACTCGAGATCTCTCCAATTCATCATCGAGTGATTTTTATGCTTACACAACATTCTCCCAACGTATACACAAAAGCTTCGGGAACGTAAACAACGAAATTATATACATCGCATATCTGGTGGCTTTCTATACACAACACGCACCCAAAATTCCATTAAACACACAAAAAAAGAATTATTTCATACAAATATCACAAATATCACAGCGTCAAACGACACAAAATCATTATTTATTGGGTTTTTTTATAGGGCCATCATATTCTGTAGAATATCCAGCGGATAATAAAGAGGTAATCATTTCGCTACCATGGTAACCATGGTCATTCAGCTCTTTCCCGTGCAAAGGTCACTTTTTTTTTTGTTTTGGGGGGGGCTTCGGCGGTGATCGTTGTACGGAGGTCACAGAATGTTCGTTCTGAAACAAAGAGCTGAAATAGTTTATTGAAAGGCTTTCGGGGAGAAGTGATTTAGCGCACCCTGGGAGATGAGCGGTGGGGGGGGGGCAGCTTTTGTGTCCGCGGTCTGAAGAAAAATTAAAATTCACGGCCCGTGGCGGTCGGCACCGGAGAGAACGCTAATTCCTGGGGTGGATAATGCGGCCGATTTCTCAAACCCACCCAAGGGAGACTTTCCCCACCTAACGCAGATAGAAGGAATGCTCACCAGGGGGGGGGGGGGGTAATTCAGAGAGCGTCCGGGGCACAAAAGCTCAGATTTATCTCACGGAACTCAGGGCCACGGATTTTAACTCAATCTCCCTGGAAATAAATCAAAAATACCGATATTGGGACAGAATCAAGACTTTGACAAATTCACTTAATTGTTAATACTTGCTATTTTTGGCTAAATGAAAGCCATTTATTACAAACTTCATACAGTAATGTGTTCAATATTTTAGTACATTTTTTAGAAAAAAAAAATTGAACATTTTAATTTTTGGACCCGGAGTAGCCAAGTGGGTAACAACATCGAGACGCATTTAAAGAAATAAGGGTGGAAGTTCAGATCTCTGGCCTCGGAATCCTTAAATAAATAAAAAAAAAAATCATAAAAAGCAGAAAAAAAAAAAAAAAAAATGTAAGCTGGGGAACGGTATTTAGAAAGAGAAACCCGATATCGGAAGATTTTGTTTACAATCGAAAATCAGCCCTTTTAGAAGGCAGCATTTATTAATACAAAAAAAAGAAGAAGAACGAGGTCATCAAATGAACCAAGCGGCCGCCCCTCGCGATTAAAGCGAAGTATTGTTTATGGAGTTTTTTGGCACATTCCGTGTTGTGTAAATACTGGAGTTTGGGAGCTGCCTGTCCGCGTCGGCCCTGACAAACTGTTCCGTGACATCCGGCTGTAAACACAGACATCACGCAGCGACCAATCACAAGGGGCGCCCCTGTACAGCGGGCAGAAACGGGGGCTTTTTCTCAGAGAAAATAACGTAGCCAGGCGCCCCTGTCTGGAATACCGACCTAAACACAGGACGGGAGGAGAAAAGTCACAACGAGAGACCGGAATCTAACACTAGAGGGTCAGACGCTGAGATGGAATGGAAGGAAGTTTCTTTACTGAGAGGGTAGTAGATAAGTGGAACAGCCTCCCAGCAGAATGTAGAGGGGACAGACATACAGCTCCTGAGACCAACGACTGATTAAGGTTTGAGTCGTTACAGCAGGAGAAACGGGCGACTAGACGGGGGCCGGATGGGGCCGATCTGCCGGTGGGTTCTAGGTTTTTTTGTCCATAATTAAACCTTTCTAGAAATGGATATTTGAAGATGGATCCCCAAAAATTGATTCTCTAAGAAAACCGTAGACGTTCCATTATGTGTAGATTTAACCCCAAACCGATGTCGTGTAACAGAGGGGTGTCGGGTTCTGAAGTTTTTTTTTGGGGGGGGGGGGGGATTAATCCACAATAAAAAAAAAAAAAATAAAAAAAAGAGTAAAACGCATCGAGTCGCTCTATTCTGTGCTCGTCGGCTTAACCCTTTCATTACCCGCGTGCTGTAAACGGATTTTTAGCTGTAATGCGATTTTCCTCCCAATCTGAGGCTTATTTTTTTCTGCGTTTTCCCTGAACGAATTCCGACGCGCAGAACTCCGGAGCAACGCGTAGAAAAGCTTTCAATCACTTCATCTGTACGAGGACCCGGGGAGCTGCTCAGGGGAAGAAAAAAAATAAAAGAGAAAAACAAAAAAAAACCCAAAACTTTGATTTCTCGCCAAAAAGCCGACGTTAAGGGGTCATTTTCTCAGCTAACCCCCCCCCCCCCCCCCCCCAAGGCCTCCGGTCAAAATCTGGCGCTCACAGGTGGTCAAAAAACAACAATTCATTTTCTTATTCCGTTTGAACAAATGACTGTTTGGGTTTGTTGTAGACGTTTCCCAAAGGAGCCCTTCCTAGTGTGTGTGGAAAATCATTCACACGCTTAACACGGCTGCCATGAAATAGGGGGGTGTCCTGGGGTGATGCCCCCCACCCCGTGTTAATAGGGTGGTTAGGAGGGAGGCCCGTTCACAATATAGCGGACGCTCCTTTAAGTCATAGACAGCCAGGCTATGACATCACATGAGGCGCTCCACGGCGATGATGGCGCCCATGGAGTGGGGGGCCAGGGCAGCTCCCAAGGTAAATACCCCTCTGCCTGCACGTCGGGGTTCCCGTTAGAATGCGGAGATTACAAGGCGTTTGTCAGGAAAGCAGAGCCCAACTAAAATAAGGCGACAGAAAACAAAATACATTTTTCTATGGAAAAAAGCCAAAAACTCCAACGGATTTATACCCCGGGGAGGAGGCTAATGGAGCGAACGTGAAAACAGCTTGTCGCGGTGTCAGCCATATTTATGTGCCGTTAGCTTAATGGGGAGTCTGGCTCAGTCTTAAAACGCAGCATTAATATTTAGTAAATGCCTCAAAAAAAGCCCAAGAGGGGGCAATAATTCAACGCGCGTCCTAAACGTCTCAGGAAGGACTCGTTAGAACGGACGCCCCTCGTTAGAACGGACGCCCCTCGTTAGAACGGACGCCCCTCGTCTCCCACAAAGCTTTCTCTGAATACTGGATTCGCTGCCCAGTGGCTGATGGTCCGGCTCACCCGGGGCATCAAACCAGTTTACAGACAGCGTCTCCCAAAATGTAAGGAATTTTAATGCCCCAGCGATGGAAATCATGGGATGGTTGCGGATGATCGGGGGGGGGGGGGGGCGGAACCGTCAGGATCTACCAGGGGCTTTAATTCAGAACGCAGAGACTCAGTCTGTGGATAACACGGACATTCTAGAGAATTCCGAAGCTGTAATTTTATAAAATCATACAACTGAAAAAAGAAAAAAAAAAAAAAAAAAAACCAAAAACAAATTGTCCCTCAAACGCTTGAATCCAGTTACGTCATCGGATTCTCTCTCCGTAGCGCAGAGACTAAAAGGAAATAAAAAACATTAACTTAGAAATGGAAAATCTGACATAAAAAGTCAATTTGAGAGAGGAGTCAGCTGACCAATCAGTGAGCGCGACACAAAGTCTTCGACAAATACGATAATCTCACTCAATTTAAATCCTGACATGCGGAGGAAACGCTAATCCCCTCCCGCATCTACGATTACACGCCATCGGCATAAAACATGGCTGTCCCTGGGTCTGACAGGCAGCTCGACAGACAGACAGACACCGGGTGACATCACGGCTCAGGAACAGAGACGAGACCCCCGAGCCACGCAGTCGGGGGGGGGGGGGGGGTGAGTCATTACCGGCTCAGACGCTCACTCACAGGGAATCTTACCTGCGGATCGCGTGAGGGAAAGGTTACCGAGACGCACAGAGGGCCTCCAGCTGTGAGGCGTCACCAAGGATGTTTATGGCTCAGTTAGCGTGACCGGGTCATTCAGGACGAGGGCAAAGTGTTCTCGGAATAACGTTTCAATACATCTGTACACGCACACACACACACTTTACACAACGTGGCACACAACCAATAACTGGGCAACGATGTCATACAGAATAAAAAACCATAGTACAGAATCTGGAGGAAATAACTGAGATCTTCATAAGAACGCAACTAATTCTGCTAAAGCCCTTGAAACATCGTAACCGGTCCTAGAATCTCTACGGCGCTCCGATACGTCTCGCATTTGGATTTATTACACTTCAACGCACCGAGACCAACGCATCGCCGCCGGGTTTATAATCTTTATCTCCGCGGCGGCTCTCATCGACTCATCATCTTTATCAGAGGATGGGGAGAATATTTTATCGTTTAATTGGGGGGGGGGCAGGAAACCACCTAAAATATTGAGCGGAGTCAGCATCAAATGGATAAAAAAATAAAAAAAAAAAAAAAAAAGGTCTGAACATCCCAAATCTAAGAAATGTACATATTTGACTTATTTGCTGAATAAATGGATTCCAGACTCTCTCTTTTTATATATATTAGATTAGAAAAGGATTGGGAAATCTGGCACAAAAGATCCAAAATGAAAAGTCACGTTTATGAGAGCGCCAGCAGCCAGACTCCGAGCTCACGCCGGAGGCAGGTGGGGTTCCGGATGCCTCTATAGGCGGTGAAAGCCGATCACCAGAAACCGCTGGAACGCGAAGAGTTTGTAGGTTTGGGGCAAATCCTCGTTGGAGGAGATACTCTGGCTTATGATTGGAGGAGTTGGGTGGAAATTCGCCTGCCATGGAGACTTTGTGGACCAAAGAGGCACAAAAGCTCTTAATGTGATCAAGAGACCCCACATACGTAACCCTCTCCTTTCTAGCGTATGAAGGGTTAACCCGACCGCAGAGTATCAATGTTATCCGAAGACATTCCGGGACGACAAACTTATTGATCGTCCAATTGTTCCATGAAAACGAATTCGGAACGGGACGACCCGGAGTCAGGGAGAGGATTTACGACGCGAAGAGAAATCTATAACGTTCTCCGGAGGCGGCGGGAGGACAATGCGCCGGCAGCGAGAACGTTCGACTATCGGACGGCAAACAAAGGAACGTTCCGCGCCCTCAGCGAGAGGAATTGTTACCGATCTCTAATCTCTCCGCCCGTCACCCTCGGAGGTGATCGATGGCGCAATAACTTCACTCTTAACTCGCACTTTGTTTGACCAGGTTGGGTAATAACTAAACGCGCCGATGAGTCACGGTTACTCCACGCAGCGCACATACGTGATGAGCGTACATACACCGGACAGGCGGGACGGGAGATCGCCGTCTGGGGCTTGCAGACGATGGGGGGGAACTTTCAATTTTCTTTTCTAAAGGTTTAAAATCCTTTTTTTTTTGAGAATCTGATCATATTTACAGAAATTCCACATTTTAGCAAAAGTTTAGAACAAAATCTTCCAGGACTGGGACCGGATCTCCGTCATCATCGCAGGTGTTACAGACACAACGCTGCAAAGTTTCTTGCCTCTACCATAAAGCAGGGAGGCGCCAGGAAGGATGGGCATTATCTCCATAGAACCTGCCAGCAGATCGGCCCCATCCGGCCCCCATTTTGTCGCTCGTTTCTCCTGCTGTAACGACTCAAACCTTAATCAGTCGTTGGTCTCGTCTTAGATTCAGGAGCCGTATGTCTATCCCATGCATGTTTAATCCCCTCGCTGTATTACCCTCTACCACTTCTGCTGGAAGGCTGTTCCACTTATCTACTACCCTCTCAGTAAAGTAAGATTCTCAGCAGATTATGTCCTCTTGTTCTAGATTTCTAATAAACGTCCCTCCTGTCCTAGCCCTTCTTATCATATCATTTATAGGAGGACCCCCCCCCATGTCCTGCCACTCAATGGCCCGGTTACAGGGGTGACCTTTGACCTCCCTAACTGGCACCATGCTGCTTTTAGACGGTGCGCGCCAGGATATGACATCATAACACAAGAAACACTCTGACTGCGGGGGGGGGGCGCAGAAGGTAAATACATTTCCGCAGCCACCTGCTTATCAATAATCTTCTGCAAAGGCTGGATATTCGGCGGCGGATCACCCCTCGTAGGGTCACGCGCCTGCGCAGGTCACGTCCGGTCCAAACCAAAAACAGAGCTTCTGCGGATTTAAACAATCGCTTCCTGAGTCCCAGAGAATCGGCCAAAAACATTCTTTTATTCCGCGGGACGCCCGGCGAGCGGCTCTATTCACACCGTAACAAAAAGCAGAATTCCTTTCCGGTGAGATCACCTCCCGAACGCGGGCGACGGAGGCATCGAGGAGAGAACCGGCGGCCCTCCGGACAAACTTCCCCCCAAACTTTAATTTGGGGGAAACAATCGTTCCAATCCTGCGAAGGCGGCTGCGAGATAACCAAGTGCAACAAAGTCACTCGTTTCAGAACTTTATCCGGGGAATTTGGCAACAAAATAGAGACATTTGGCTGAAGTCACAAAAATATCCCAAAAGCCTTATAAATAATTCTCTGAATTCACATTATATTGAATTTAAGATCTCAGCGTCCAGAATACTTAGAAATCACATTTTTTCGCGCCACATATTTAATCAAATTTCTGAAATCTTATTTTTTTGGGTAATTTTAAGACTAGCAAGTTCATGAGGCCACACCAAGAACTTTTCAAGGGAAGGAACCCAAGAGCATTAATTATTCGAAATAAGTTGAATAATAAAGTTAAATAAAAAAAAATAAATTGCAACATTAAGTAAAAATTAAAAAAAAAAAAAAAAAAGTTACAAAACCCATATTGTTTTACCCTGGATTTTTTTCTGGCTTTTCTAGCTATATTCATTTTAAGTAAAAGGGCGTTTTGGGTGGCAAAAGATTGAAATCAGTAGTTTGCATAAGGCAGCTTTCAGGACCGACACGCGTTCGCTTTCCACGAGGTTTCCTTCTGATAATAATTTGAGGAAGACGCAGCCCCTGCCCGGATTACCTCATTTCCCTCGGCTGTTGTGACAATTTATTAAACATTCGTTTCCTGCGCTCTATTGACACAAAGTACTAAAAAGATCATATTTGTCATACAAAAGCACTTCGACACGCAGATCTTTACACGGAAGCCGCGCTCTATGGCGTGTTTTAAAGCCCGAGCCAACGGAAATAAATGGAGTTCAGCGCGTTAGCCGGAGGTCATTGAGCTCCTCGCTCATTCCCCGGATCCGACTGTCAGCTCCTTGGGTAATGAAGCCGGTGAGGGGGGGGGCTCCAAATCCAATTGGTAGAGAGGGGAGCAGCTCGAAAATCCAGAATGGAAATTTATCCAGATGAAGTCCGAGCCTGGTTCCCAAAACCAAACAAATTTAAACAAAAATTGACAAACAGCGCAGACCGGAACGGCGGGATATCTGCGGCCATCGTCCCCCCAAACCCCCCCAGCAGGCTTCCTATACAGCTCAGTATTTGGGGAACAAACTCCAAAAAAACATGGAAATTCATGGGTAAAAAAGGCTATTTTAATGGTTCAGTGGTTGGTCCCTCACGTAATCATAAAATCGAGCTTCGCCCGACGTCCACGGCAGCTTCAGACATGGTGACTCTGTACAGAGATAGTTAACCCCTTAACGACAAAGCCTGTACATGCACGGGCTCAAAATGCATTGTTTTCAATGGGTTCAGGGACCGCCCATTGTCCTCAAGGGGTTAAATACAGAATGCGGGAAATCCCTTAAACTCCTGGGGTTATAAATATTGCCCAACGTTTCATTTACCGCAGCTGTTGGACCTTTTAATGGACGTTTTCACCCCGGGTTCCAGGTGGCGGAGGTTCTGGACGGACCGATGGTGGGACCTCTCTGACCGCGCAGGAATAAAAGCTTAGAGGTTCTCATCGTCCCGTCCCGGATCCAAAGCCGATCTTTCAATAATCTCCTCACGGTAAGAGCATAAAAGGGGTTTCTGTCATAATCCCGACATAAAGAGCGCAAGCCGTTTATTTCCATTCCTAGGAACATTTAACGTTTCCATGAAATATTAAATAAAATCTACATCCCGCGGACAAGCGAGCGGCACGGCCGAGAACTCGAAGGGCTGGAGCCGCCGATTACGCAATCCGTGTCAGATCCGGAAGTAACTAAAAACAATAAATACGTTTAGTGAATAAAGACGGAGGACGCAGGAGGAGAACAAAGATCCTAAATAATGGTTTTATTGCCTTTTGGAAAAGAGGAGAGTTTATTCACCAGAGGAACAAACGATCTGCGCTGAGAGTAGAAGAGGAGCCGCCGCACGTAGAGATTTTCCTGCTAAACGCGTTTTATGGGACATTCGCCGGGATTTACGCCATCACCGATGTTTATTGGCAGGCTTTGAACTCAGACCGTGCGGAATACGCAGACAAAAGGCCTTCACAAGAGAACAAAAACCACAAAAGGTTTCATCTTCAGATCCTCAAAAGGAAGATTGATGCCACTCGCCGCCTTTCATCATACAACGCACACGCCGCCACTCAACACGCGTGGGACAGACATTCAAGCTCCTGAGTCTAAGACGAGACAGGCGACCGATTAAGGTTTGAGTCGTTACAGCAGGAGAAACGGGCGACCAGACGGGGGCCGATCTGCTGGCGGGTTCTAGGTTCCTCCTCATCATGGAACAATCCGGACTCTCCAGCCTGTCCCAGAGCCAAAGGCTGGAATCTGCAACGAAGGAGAAGAAGACCGGATCTCGAAGGGATCGAAAAGCCAAAAGTCACAGCAGCGGGAGGCGTAGGAGAAGACTCCAATGTCCTATTTACCAAAACGGGCAAGATTTTTCCCCAAAACGTCTCTCCACCCAAGCAAAGACTTTACACGGGAGTTACTCCCCGAACGCCTTCAGGACGGCAGACAGAGGAACGAGCGTTGGACTCAAAAGTAAAAACGTAGCTTTGGGGGGAATCTTCGGGATTTTTATATAGAATTCAACTTCCCGGGAAATCCGTCCACATGAAGACCCCCTCGCCGGCCAAGCAGCCCCGCGCCGCGTTACAGAAAGAGATAAAACAAAGATAAAACGGGTCCGACTCCCCGGCCACGCCGCTAATAAAGAAAATAAACGCGCATCGCCCCCCACCCCCCATTACATACGATTTATAATCAGGCTCGGCTTTAATACACGCCGGCCCCAGAGCCCTGCGTGCCGACGGTTTGTCACCCACATGTAAATATCACACGTGAACCTCGCAAGGCCTTGTAAAGAACGTGTGGGGGGGTGGGGTAAATTTCTCCAGCCACGTGTGACATTCCACGGCCGCTCGAGAACTTTGCAAAAATACCGCTAACAAACACCAAGATTTAAAAAAAATAAAGGTTTAGATTATTCATAATATCATTTAAATCCACGTTTTGGGGGCTTTGAGTCGGGGGCCGAGGCGAGGGGGCAGCTTCTCTGCATCAGACTCCAAGCTGAAATACCTGCTTGAATTCAGGTAAGGATTCGTTCTCAATTCACACAAGTCGGGGGATCCTTAACATCGGACGGCATCTATGCTTTAAGCTAATAAAGGGTTAACATTCTAAAGGGTTTGTTCAGTAACAACGTTTCCAGGACACTTAAAGCGGAGATTATTAATTATTAATATTTCAGAAAAGTGTTAAACCCAAAAAAAAAAAAAAAAAAAAAAAAAAAAGAGGTCTTTTCCTGCGGAGTTATAATATTGTAAAGTAAAAAATTAAAAGGACAATTTTTTTTAATTTTTTTTTTTTAAAAGTGGATTTTTTAGGTCGAAAGCTCAGGAGCGTTTTGGAGATTTTGTATCTGACGAGGCGGATGACATCACCAGCCATGCGGGGGAGGGGGGGGTTGTTTCTTGGACCGGAGGATCCAGAAGTTTCCTATAATGCAGGTTAATGCCTGTCGCTGACTCACCCAAAATTACAGGACTTAAAGAGCAGCTCAGGAAACACGGCATGTGTGGCTCCAGGAGGATCCCCCAGGGGCCAAATCCATGCTCAAAGCTGGAACTAAACAAGGAAAGGATCGGTCAGAAAACATGGTGCATGCGCTGCCCTTGGAGGAGGTTTTAGGGCCACAGATAACTGACCGCTTCACTGGTCTGGCAGAAAATGGTAAACGGGGTAAATCCTTATAAATTGATGATTTTTTTATATAAATAGAATATTAATATAGAAAAGAAACCGGGGAGGAAAAATGCGGCCAAAGATTCTGGATTTCTGGGAGGGAATGGGTTAAAACGCATCCAAGACACAGAAATCCGTCGATCCCATCTGGATCTGATCAGGCGGCAGAGACGGCGACCACGAGCGTCTGGACGTGATCCTGCAGCACCCAATCCCGACCCCTACGCCGGGAGGCCATTCCCAATACCAACTACCCTGTTGACAAAGTATCTTATTCAGACTTCAAAGCAAAGCCCTTAAGTTCTAAACACACGTTAAGATTCCACGCGATCGCCGACACCCAGCTCTGTAGATAAACGGATTACCTCTTGGCCGGGATCTTCAGGGAAGGGACAGCTGGCAGAACTTTTACTCGCCGCCCAGCTCAGCGGGCAGCAGGAGCCGCGCGCGGATTCACACGCCGTAAATAATTATCATAAAAACTAAAACTAATACTAATAGTTTTGAAAAAAATTGAAATAGAAAAATCTTCAAACAATAAAAAAAATCTGATATAAAATCCTTCTGTGTAATTCTCGTGAACGCGTTTCACCCGCTGCGCTCGACGCCGTTAGATATTAACCCCCCCTCAGGGGCAGAAAGGCTTCCGTCTGGCTGGCGATCCTGGCACGGGCAGCAACGTCTTAACTGGGTCACTGCGTGCAATGAAAGAGTTAACGAACCCGATTAACCTGCAGCGAAGCAGGTACTCCTCACAGAGCCCGGCTTTGGTTAATCTCCCAGTAACCTGCGCGCAATACCAGTAAGGGGAGGTCACATAAAGGCCACGGAGGGGCATTACACTGACGGACCCCTCGCCTTCACCCCGGAACCCCCCCGGGACCCCGCGCCCTCCATCCAGGACCCCGCGCCCTCATCACTAGGTTCCTTAATGTTCCATTATCGACACATTTCAACCCAAATCTTCCCGGGTTTTGAGGTCTCGCGGAGTGTAATACCCCTCACACACCCCTAAGGGGTTAAACCAAAGAACCGTTTTATTGGGTCTTTACTTTATTGCCAGGCAGGTTCTCTGTAGCTTAGAAAGGACAGCGCTGGGTCACCTTTATCACTAGACATCCGAGACCCACGAGATGTAGGAAGTCTTACTCCGCTGAGTGATAGATAAGTGAAACAGCCTCCCAGCAGAAGTGGTCGAGGGTAACACAGTGAGGTGATTAAACATGCATGGGATAGACATACGGCTCCTTTCAATGAAACAAAGAAGGAGTCTGAGAATACATTTGGGATATGAAATAAGTCTGCGCATGTACAAAAGAGTTCTAGATAATATTTGGCCCCGTCTCTGAACATTAATCATTAACCACATTCCTAGTTAGCCCATCTCGGCAGGTCAGCAGACCTTTTACCACGAAATATATAGATTTTCAACCCCCCCCCCCCCGCCCCCCACTCCAAGACTTTATTTTCTCGAGGACGTGGAAATGTTTGTTTTTTCCCCGTGGCACAAAACACGGCAGGGAGGGGGGGTAAATCGCTCCGGTGGGATCCGTTTCGGATACGGGGATTAAATTAAAAGATTGCAGACCTAGAACGAGGAGGCTGCAAATCCCGACCTCTCCGCCAGAAACACAATGGAGGCTCCGACAAAAGGAAATCCCCCCCCCCCCCCCAAATCACAGAGAGGAAGCGGATAATCACCGTCCTGAGCGCCGGGGGCAATGCGGCCCCTCCGGAGACCCCAGAACTGCCTGGGAACCCGCTCGCGCCCCTCAAGCTTCAGAATCCCAAATAAAATATTCTTAAGCGTTAAACCTCCCCCGAAATCCTCCTTTAATCATAATTTCCAGGGAATGTTTAATTGTCATGTGACGAAAAAACCCAATATTTATAGGCTGTTGCCATAGAAACTGAGAACGTATTTATTTATTTTTTTAAGGTGTTTTATAAAAACAACAAACACGGCGAGGTTTATGGCGTAAAACACTAGAGAATACATCGTTCTGGCTTAAAAGTAAAAGAGTATTAGCACATGATATAAATAAACGACGCGTCGCTATACACGAAACGCTCGGAAACGTCCCCCGCCCGCCCCCCCCGGAAGACATTGCGGGTCGTCGGCCAATTCTGCCAAAATGTGCTAATTTTACAGATAATTCCCTAAAAGGATGTTTCATTCACTCGCATTTCATTCCTTTTCAGAAAACAAGAAAGGGCAAAGAAAATAAGAATAAGAGACGCGGAGTCTTTGCTGCCGGGAAGCGGCGCCGTCGCTCGACTCCCAGATCACGCCCAAAAGTGGCTTTTTTGTCTGCTGTTTGTTCTGTAAAAAGGCGTAACTGGAATGCCGGATTTTATCAGCTCTGCGCTGATCTGACCGATCATTCTGTGCCAGCGACTAAAGGGTGTGTCAGAGTGTGTTTAGGGGAACTCCTAGCACTCAAACAGAGAGGGGCAGATAGACGGAAGGGGGCGGCCGAGGAGAAGCGTGTGTTTAGGGTTAATACGTACAGCGAGACACGGGGGGGGTCGTCTTCTACCTCTGCCCTACAGAGATTTTAAAAATATGAAGAACAGAACCCCCGAGGTTATTTATAACAATAAAAAAAGAATGCTCTTATCACCATAGCAACCAATAACATGATTTAATCAGCAGGAACATTCAATGGGTTGCTATGGTGATAAGACAATGTTTGTTTTTCAATCATCACTATTTTGCAGTGACATGCGGGTCCCCGGTCACACGAGTCGAATCTCCGGCACACGGAACACGGAACACGTTTACAGCTGCCCGTGCTGCAATGTGCGTCGGTGTAGCTACATGCGCCACTTGTCAATTAACGTGGGCTCCCGATTAGGGGGTTTATTTAAAATGGTTGCCACGGTGATTGCACCAGAATTGCTGATTTTGCATAACTCAGCTCCGTCACGAATCGTTATACCCGACGCTCCGACTCGTCGTTCACGCAATTCCATCTGATAAATCCCATTGTACCGCACCACAGAATATGACGGAGCTACATGAATCAATGAACGCTCGGGCTACTCGCTGACGCTCCGTGACGTCGCTGCCTCCCATTTTCTGCCAACATAAAAAAGTATAAAAAAAGAATGAAAATATTCTGACGTATAAAAAAAACAACAATTATCCGACCGCATCGCCGGCTGCAACAACGGGGCTTTCACAGAACTCCCACCCGGCTCCATTCAGTCAAAGCCGGGACAGCTTCCAAGTTAGAGGGTCTGCCGCCCGGCGCTGTTAGGGGGGATTCATCGGAGCCGACGGCTGCTTTACGCTCCTGGCTCAAGGAAATGTTGCAGGCGGGGATCCAAGGGCCAGAGGGGGTTAAAAAAATGCAACAATGAAACCCTTGGAGAAATAGCTGATCGGGCATTTTTTTACTCATCGCACAGATTGGAATCCGGTAATTAACAAAATATTCATATTAATAAAAAAAATACACACAAAAAAATGAATTTTATGAACGGTTTAATGTTTAACCCTCAGTGCAGGAAGGGTTAAAGCAGAATGTTTTCCCCGTTTTATAGCTTTTTATAGGGCTCAGTAAATCTAATTGCACAACATATCACACACACACACACACACACACATCACATACACACCACAATACACACACACACACCAATACACTCGCATCACACACACCACATATCACATCACACACACGCATCACACACACACCAATCACACGCATCACACACATCACATCACACACCAATCACACGCATCACACACACACCACATATCACATCACACACATGCCAATTACACACACACCAATACACCCGCATCACACACACGCATCACATACACACCAATCACACACACCACATATCACATCACACACACGCATCACATCACACACATGCCAATTACACACACACCAATACACCCGCATCACAATACACACACACACACACACACGCATCACATATCACACACACATCAATCACACGGGGACGGGAACCTCCCTTTTTAAAAAAAATCCTGCTCAGCTTTAATGATCCGGCGGCCGGTAATTATTATTTATATGGAAATCACTGAGTATATTTAGATTTGGATCCAGGTTAATAAGACTACGACTCGCGCATGAAAAACCGGGTCAACGTCTTAGGGTTACTTCTCTTCCAGTTGTTGGGTTACAACTCCCATGATGCTCAGCCAACACCGGCAGGAAAAATGATAAATTACTTTGTAGCAGAACATAGAACGTTCCACGAAGTGACCGATATCCCGGCGCAACATTCTTAAAACATGCAGACATCCCGCTGAAAGAACACGGAGCGGTCTAACGGCGCGGACCCCGTCCTCAGGAGACACGCAAGAAAAACCCAAAGCGATTTATCAACATTCTAAACGGAATATAAGATTTACAAACATTCCGGTTATTTAGAAACATCGCGGAAACGTTTGATTTTACCAACTGGAAGCCGTTTTGTGAACTTTTTAAACAGCCGGATAAACCCGATTCGCTCTGGAATCAGCCCGAGACTCTAGAAGGACCGGACCGAGCGAGAACCGGGCGAGGGTTTGCGATCTCCGCGGATACCGCCCAGCAACGCGCAAAACCCTCACAACTCCTGCTTTCCAGCCGCGAGTTACAGCAATTGGACCAAATCCAGGCGATTTGGAAGCCGTTGGTTTCCAGAAGCGAGTGAGACGGTTTGTGTCGGTGAGAACCCTTCGCACGCCGCGCCTTACGGATCGCGTTCACGAGCGGAGCGCGGTTTGGGTGAAGTCATTCCTGGCAGGACCTCCAGTCAAAGATCTAGATGGGGGGGGGGGGGCAGGGGAATCAGGGCCGGGACCATCGCGCTCGGACCCCCATGTCCCAAGTTGACTCTTTTTCACCCGTTTCCCGGCGAGAGGGTTCGTGTTACATTGTAACGGAAGACGACGGACGGGAGCCTAAAAGCATCGCTATGGTTACCGTTAAAACTGTTAGGATTCATATTTCTGTTCCTACAAAAAACATCGGGTATGAGGAGTATCCAAAGCGGATAAATCGAGAGATTTCAGTTTTCTAACCCAACAAATCCAGCTGAAGTCAGTTGGGTCGGAGAAGCCCAGTCATTCCATCGCGCCAGCTGGAGTCAATGATAAACGTTATAGAATTTAGCTTTTAGTAAAATTTTTTTGGGTGAATATCTAAGGTTTTAAGTAAAAAACACCCGGTTTTAGGCTACCTTGGCAGCTTGGAGTTTGGCAAATCAATTCCCAAGAACCGGTTCTAGATCATTAGTAATTCACGCCTAAGGAACCCAAGATTCCCACCATATTGGCTTCTAGTAGACAGAAGCGGCGCGCAGGCACGGCACGGGGACGCACCCCACAGAACACGCGGAATAAACACAATATGGCAGATTCTGTTGGTTATAAAGGTGGGGTTTGCGTTAATAAACGAGATGCAATCTAAAGAGGAACGCCGGCCAATCACCCGCTGATACCGATCAACGGAACCGGAGCAAAAAGACCTCAAAGGTTTAAACGTTTTCCTTTTATTTTCTGAGTGTGTCAGTCTCCCCGTGCCTCCAGTACCAGTCCCGTGATTCAGAGCTTTGTGATTCCTTTCACTTTTGCGGCAGAGTACGCCGAGTCGGGAAGAGTTTTTGGGCGTCACAATGGGTCAAAGAGCTGACGCCTCGCAGGCCCGAGCCTTATCAGGGGACGCGCTGCCCTCAACCAAGAGGCGCTTCGTTCAACACCCACAGAGGCCAAAGTCCAGCCTGCGGCAACGTCTGGCACGGTACACACGGCTTCCGCCGGCCACGCAGATACCCCCCGGGCCTGCAGATACCCCCCCCCCCACAACCATCACGCCCAGCCAGCCTCACAAAACCAACTGGAAAAAGTCACCAATCCGTTAAAATTGCCACCTTCTATACAAAGGAGTAATTCACTCCGCAAAAGGGTTAATTCCATCAAACTATCAAACCCCCCCCCCATGTTACAATGTAACTTCAGAGGTTAAATTAAACAGACCTGGGGTATCTGGGGGCTCATGGTCCCCAAAAAAACTGTTTTCACTGTAAGGTCCTCAGCCCCCGGGTCACAGAGACAATGATCCCCCAAATCAGGACTGTCCCACAAAAACTGGGACTGCTGAGAGGTATGGAACCCTGCAGACCCAGCTGGCCATCTGCAAATGATATACGGGGGGGGGGGGGTGATGAACCCCCTGATAAACCCAGAATGAGGAACCACAGCAGCTCCACGGACACCAAACTCTGCAGTCCCTAAACCAGTTGATCCATTAAGGGGTTAATGCTGCAGACAAACAGCCATAAATCCCTCTCCGCTGGGGGGGGGGGGCCACGAAGCGTATATTTTCTATAAGGTCTCATTTAGGTCACCCAGCTGTACGGAGACGTCAGGGGTCGTTGGCCTGGAGGGTTTACAGTCCAAAGGGCCCCCCACGGGACAGGGACGAGGGGGCCGGGGAGCCTAAAGCCACGCCATATTAAACAAGAAATGAATAAAATGGATCGGATGGAACAAAAAAATCTCAGACTTTCCCAATGACTGACAGTTTAACCCTTTCTCCACCAGTGCGTTCTCTCCAGGTTAGCGCCTGTCCACGCCCAGTGCACGGATCTGCCCTCGTACCTGGCTGCCCCCCCCCGCCACGCCCGGCCTCACCTGTTCCCGTGTTACAGCGCAGGTGGGATATGACTAACATGTGACAAAACAAACGCTATTTCAACGAGAAAAACAGCAAAACGCTTTACATGTTTCCTTATGTCGGTTCTCAAGGGCAGGCGTGCGGGGGTTAACAACAGGTTGGATAAGGGGGAGAGGTACGGAGCAGGTGTCTGGCGGGGAGAAAGGCCGCCGAGCCGCTCAGATCCACGGCTGCCGGGATTATACGTTTTATCTGAGAACCGACTCACGAAAAAGAACGAAAGCTTCTAAGTTTGTTTATTTAATCGAAACGTTCTATTTACTAACAAAACGCGTTTATAAAAAATAACATAAACCCCGGCGGCTCGGAGAGAAAAGCGTCTCGAAAATGCCCTAAAACGACAATCATTAGCGCGATAATTGGGAGCAAAAACACGCAACGTTCTACGGAGCTTTCAATACAAGAAATACGGGGTAAAAACTGATGGTTTTGGACCAAGTCATTTAAGCCAAACTTCTGGTTGCCTGATGTCCCAAAGTGTGGGCATTTGGCAAGGTAAAGGTTAAATTTGGCAACGATCACAGACCTCGAGCCGGGGCCGAGCGGCTACCTGCACCCCTCTTTACATAATGTTCGGGGGGGGGGGGGGGATTGAAGAGAATTAACCCTCTGGGCGGATGTGGCGCCAGGGCTTCTATTCCGGAGGTCATTAGCACTAAACATTAACCCTTTCGTTGGACAAGCGGTGACTTAGCAGCTCGCTCCCGACATTAACCATTCGTGTGAAGGAGCCTAACGGTCGGGTTCCTTTCGGCACAGCGCGGAACGTCCCTCGGGGGGAGAGGCTCAGGGACTCACCTATGGACACCAGCTTGATGTTCTCCTTCTCCAGGAACTCCAGGGCCACCGACACGTTCTCCAGCTGCATCTGGCTGAAGGTGGGTCTCTGGTGGTACTTTCTGTACATCCTCTTCTGGCTCAGGACCTCCAGCAGGGCGATGAGCCGCAGACCGTCGCTCAGGTCGGTCTGCAGGTTCCCTATCCTTTTGTTGACGCATTTCAGGTGCTCGTTGCACCAGCGCGTGAAGGTGTTCTGCTGGATCTTCTTCCAGGGGGCGTCCTCCGCCAGGTCCTTCTCGGTCACCGGCATGGTGGGAGATACTCTGCGCAGGAGACGGTAGAGAGGGGCTGCTCGTTCGGAGTTAATGCGGCGGCTGCTGCCTCCCGGGCTGAACGCGGTCGTGCTCAGGATCAGGATATATCCGCACGCCCCGGCCAACTCCTCCTCCCGCCGCTCCATCTACCCCCGGGGTTTCTTGGAATGTCTGCGCCATCTGCTGGCCGTTGGAACCCATCGCGGTGTCCCCATACCTGCCTATCCGCGCGGCTACACCGATATTAACCCTTTAATAGCCCAGGGCAAAGATACAATGTAGCAACTCGTAACCACATCGTAACAAGAACCGCTAAGCACTTAAAGGTATCGTTATTGCAATCACCTGCATTCAAGCAGGGATTTCAGCCAGGACGGATTAATTCGACAAGCCAAAATAAAGTCGATTCTGAAGGAATCGGCTCAAAACTGTGTGACCCCCAAGAACCTATCCCCCCCCCCCAAAAAAAGAAGTAATCCACGCCTGACAATCCTAGACCCAGAACTTATACATTTTACAGAATGTTTATTTATCGTAACAATGGCGCAATTCTGGTGCAAAGGGATTTGAAAAGTGATCTTGTTACCATAGCAACCAATGGAATCACGGAACTGATTGGACAGTACCCTCATACCCAGCAAACATTCTGAGCTCCTAGAAAAGAGGGGCATCGGGGGAGGAGAGAGGGACATCAGGGGAGGGGGCGTCAGGGGGGAAAGAGGGGCATCGGGGGAGGAGAGAGGTACACAAGAAATCCACAGACTTTTTTTAAATCTATTTTTTTTTTTAATCTATTTAACCGTTTCCGTTCTTCTCTCCCCGCCGGGAAACGCGCCTTCCATTGATTCATCCTCAGAGTTTTTCGTGCATTAAACGTCCGTCTTATGGGATTCTTTATTTGAAAGGGTTAACGGGGTAACATAGAATCCACCCCGCTGTATACATTTAGAGACTACCCACCGGAACTCTGGCACAAGGCCGCTGTTTTGTCCCGACACATCTGCAGAGGTTGCGGAACCGGTTAGTCCGACCCGTAGCCGGGAGTCTCCAGGCGTCCGCAGGGTGCGTTTCAAAAAAAGGAGGCAGAAAGATGTCTTAATCCATGGGTGTAAAATCCAGACGCCATCAGCAGCTTGGAACCCCCGGGGTATCCGCGCAAGAATATTATTACTTTCCAGACGCAGCCCAGAAATAGGAATCTTTCCCCAAAATATCCTCCAGAGTGGCTGTATCAATACACATACCTCCCAAGTATCCCTGTTTTCTTTGCCCAGTCCCTCTTTCCTCCCCTGATGCCCCTCTTTTCTAGGAATGTTTGCTGGGTATGAGGGTATCGCAAGGTTCTACAGCCCTAAAAGCCCCGATAATGTGTATAGAAACAGCAGGGAACGGCTTTATAGGTTAAACGGGGTAAATAAACCCCATTATTCTTGGCTATTCCAGAATTTCTGAGTCATTTAATCTGAATTATTCCCATTAAAGAATCGTCAGCGGAATTTGGGGGCAGATTTGGCAGGCGATGCGAGCGAGGAGAGTGAAAACAGGAAAGCAGAGAACCTGCGCGGATCAGCGGCCAACGCGCTCCGAACGGCTCTGAGAATCCCGAACGGGGAAAAATTAAACACGAAAAAGGCCGTTCAGAAAAAGGAAGGCGAAGATTTTCCGGCCGGATTTATGGAAAGGAAGCAGAATTCCGTTTAACAAAAACACAATAAGTCCAAAGAGCGCCTGCGCGGCTTATAACACACGGAACGCACCCCCCCCCCTGCCCCACCTAAACAATTGCCCCAAAGGCAGAACCCCAGGGGTGACTCCAGGAAGTTCCCAGCTGGGTTAATTAGTGGATGAGGTGAAACGCGTCGGGTATCATTAAGCCCATTGACAGACAGCTCTAACTCTTACATTTCAGTCCGGAGGCCCCTGGGAAATTCTGGGAGCCAATTTACGGATTTATTGGAGCCGAGGAGATTGAGATTCGCAGCAGGTTGAGGTACAGAGGCTGCCGCGCATGCGCAGAATATCCGATGGGAATTAATAAAGTGAAGCAGCGTAGAAATAACCCAGCGACGCAGGATTAGGAGCGAATTGGAGGAAGCTTTTCCCAGTTAGGTCGGGATCCGTAAATCCGGCTTCAACTGGAAATGATTGGCAGGAGGCGCCGGGCGACAAGTCTGAGCAAACGTACCGGCGGGTCGCAATGGCGGATTACTGCTGCCTGGCAAGCGCTTTCCTACTGACAATACCGGGGGAAAAAAACGTGTGTTTCAGCTTCAGATACATGATGACATCATGAGTTATGACATAATGCGCTTTGAGGCCTCTGCGTTTTACCCTTGAAATTCTGAGCCGTGCTGCGAGGCGGTGCGTCCTAAAAACGCGACACGAAGTAACCGTTTCCACACCTCATAATCCAACCCCAAATGCTGAGGCTCCTGGTGGGAGGGGCCAATAATTGGAGGAGCCAAAGACTATCAAAGGCACCACACCTCCTAACACCTTATAGCAGCAGCAAAGCATTGGCATTTAGGAAGTGTGATTAGGGGTGTGGCCGGGGGTGGATCTTTACTAAAATCTTTTTTTACTTTGTGCCCTATTTCTGGGTATTTGTGTCACTGAGTGGGGCATTTAGAAGAATAATGGGGTTTATTTACCCCGTTTAATTTATAAAGCCGTTTCCTGCTGTTTCTATACACATTATCGGGGCTTTTAGGGCTGTAGAACCCTGCGATCCCCTCATACCCAGCAAACATTCTGACCTCCTAGACAAGAGGGGCATCAGGCAGAGAGGGGCACCGGGGGAGGTAAGGGGGCATTGGGGAGGAAAGAGGGCTATCAGGGAGGAAAGAGGGGTGGCAGTGGAAAAAGGGGTACCGGGAGGCAGGGGGGGAATGGGAGGACAAAGGGGTATGAGGTGGGTATTTATTGTGTTCAAATATCCAAAAGCAAAGATAAATACCCTGTATTTTCATGTTTTCGGTGCAGCAGTTCTCTGCGAAAACGTGAAAGTTTGGTGTAAAATTCTCATGAGTAGTGGAGAGGAAATAAAACGCGGCTGCAGTCTGGAGAGTAAAGTTCTTTATTACATCATGCACGTCACATCTGTGCAGATAATCCGCTCCACCGAGTCGATGGAACTTTTTCTTTACAAAATAGATTTCAAACATTTACTTAAAAAATGTAGCTCTGAACGTTTCCGGAACAATATTTGCAGTAATCGGTATATACAGGAGGTACGGAGTACCAATGGCGTGCGGCAAGCAGGGGGGGGCAGATTGTGATGGAGGTGGGGGCGACAAGAGAAGGCCGGTCACTTGCCAAGTGTCACGGGGAGGACTAACAGCTTCCAAACATTAAATATCACAGCCCACCATAAAATACTCAACAAGACTGCTCCCTACTCCCAGTGCGGGCTGTAATGATGATGATGATGATGATGATGATGATGTGATGATGTAATACGTATTTTTACGACAGGTTAAGCATCACCTAAAATGAACGCGATCTGCATACTTTGCTGCCGGCCGGCGACCGATTCCTTAATAATGCCTCTGAAGGGTGCAAAATACATTAAGAATACGAGTTTGGTTTCCGCACGGCCCCCCCCTAGAGGTAACGCCGCTCACTGCAAGTGTTTAAGAATCGGATTTAACTCTTCCAGCCCCAGCAGGCCCCAGATCAATATTCACGGGTAAAATAGTCCCAAGGCGAGCGCTCTGCCTTTTTCCCGTTCATCGTGCCAAATAATAACGTGATTGATACTCGTTACTCATGCGCCGGCGGCAGCTACTGGATACATAACACGGCTGTTGTGGGTATGTGCAATTTAAACATAAATTAACCGTTTATACCCCACGGACTTTAGATTTTCAGTGAACACGTAAAGAAAGAAAAAAAAAAAAAAAGACAAAATTCTATACTTTGTGACCTCCCCCCCATTCAATGACATCACAATCCTGCACCGTAGGTAAATTATCGATGCTCCAGTTCGCATGTAGCAACTTGACAAGGTCATGAAGTAATTAATTTTTTCCTCCCCTACCTGCATCTGCTCTGCTGCCTCCACCCAACAAAACACAGCGGACAGTGTAAGGGTTAATCTGGCTGAGAGTGATGAGACAGGAGTACAGTAGATGCCATGACCTCCTTCTGAAATCGAGCCAGGGATGCAATCGCCTGCCGGCAGCGAAGGATACGATTCCAGGACGGGGCTCTGCAGCATATTTATTAATTTATGACAAATGTAAAGAGGGATTAATTGGGGGGCCGGAAAATCTTCCTTTAATACATTTTGGCCCCAAAGAATCCAAATTCATTCTCTGTAATAAAAAATGTCATTTCTAAAATTATCATCAGTTCTTTTACTACAGAACCTCGCGGGTTAAACGGAACCTCGGGACGGGGACAAAAAGTTTTCATTAGTTTTTTAAGTGACGATGGGATCGATCATGCACACTGTTTAGGCAACAAAGCCCCTTTTACATCCCCCAGGGTATCACAGAAACAGCTTTGTTACGATTCCGTCCTTTATAATGTAATAAAACCCCAATTTATCCTCTCCGCCTCCCCTCGGTCAGACTTGTAGCTAATTGGGGGACTTTGCCTGCTTTATAATAAGTTTGTTGGCGTTATGTTCTGCGTACAAATTGGGAACACCGTTTAGGCAGAAGAGCCCCATTTTAGACGAGTCTAAACCTCCTCCCGGCCGGACCTCGAGCTCGGCGGCTCAGACACGCGCGAAACAATGAAAAGCCCCCCAAATTATTTCCTTTTTGCCGTCTCCACCTGGAAAGTAAGAAGTAAGCCGTGATTGTGTTGTAAATAAAGCTGGAACGTGGACCTCGTGGATCGGCTCTAAACGCTACCTTTATTGTACTTTCCCACTAAATGAACCTTTTTCATAAATAAATATATTTATATAAGTCTATAAAATGATTTTCTCCGGAGTCATTTGGCTCTGCCTTAAATTCTTAGTTTGTAAATCTTTATGTTCCAATCAAAGCTTAAAGAAATAATCACTGGTTCTCCTCCGAGGATTTAATATACAGAATGAACGTCCGGAGACTTCGATCAGAACCCGGAACCCGGAACCTTCCACCCCCTTCAACCCAAGAAAATAATAAATCACTTTATAAATGCGATACAATATATTACATTCCGACTGAAAGAAACGAAGAGCGTGAGCTCGCTGGATACAAGGCTGTAGTGTTGTACAGAGACACACGAAACGTTTGGTGCTGGGTACATACGCCGTGGCAAAGTACAAGACGGACCTCAAAGTCAAACTGTGGACGATAAAAATGGAAAAATAGAGGTCTCCTTAAAACCGCCGGCGTCGCGTGATAAACGGCGAACTACACGCCAATCACCGCGGGCAAGGGTTTCGTTTGGCAAATGTATCCAAAAATCTGCATTTTTTTTACTTAAATTTTGAGATCTGAGCGTAAAACATCCACCAACCCAAACGGCCAGAAATTATTTGGTACCGAGGAGCTCGTCTGAGGTCACAAGAAAAAAAAAAAAAAAGATTTCCAATCCCAACCAAAACTAGATTTAAAAATGACATGAAAAATAGCAAGCGACGTTTCCTGACAGCAGAATAAAGTCTCATATTTATTCCCCGTGGGACACAAACATATATTACAGTTTAAAGCACGTGGCCCTGCGGCGGGGGCCGCTCAGAGCTTCGTGGGTTTGAAGAGGTAAAAAGGAAGATTAAGGATCTGCTTTCGTCTTCTCCAGGGTGCGAGCGCCGCCGGCGTCAATGGAGGCTTCTAGATTGGGGTTCACGGTGCGCCCCTGCTAAGGCCGGGGTACAGCATGACGGAAGTCACGGCCACTAAAGCGGCCACCACGGTCATCCACGGCCACGATCTCTGCAGAAAGAGAGGACACATTGAGGACAGCGGATATTTTGTTATCGTTAGCAGCTTCAAAAGGTGGCTAAATTCCCGCTACTGCGTTTAAAATGACTTCAAAGGAAGGGGGTCTTCAAATAAATAAATATCTATATACAAAATGTGTATTAAAAATAACGATTAAATAGACTGAAATAATATAGCAGGGCTCTCTCCACCAAATGTATCGGTTTGTCTTAGTCTGTCAATTCTTGTCTTGTCATATCCCTTGAATTTATGTATTGTATTAAGCGCTGCGTAAACTGTTGGCGCTATATAAATAAAGGATAATAATAATAATAATAATATAAAACCTCAGGTCTGTACACCATCCCGACAAATAAACAGCCCCTTCCATCAAAAAGAAGATGAAGCGCTTAAATATATTTCTGCCCAAAAGGGGCAACACAAAAAAATGAATAAATTCAAAAGGAGGGAGCACAGGAAGAATCTGGTCTGTAATAAGTCTGAATTACACATAAGCGCCCCCCCCTGTGGCCAACTGCGGGACTGCAAAGAAAAGCAAATGCTGGCTAAAGGTATTCAGGGTAAAGCAGGTCGGACCAAATCACCCCCCCCCCCTCCGCCCCATTTAGGTCTCAATTTATTTTAAAATATCTACCTTGAAAACAGGGCAACGGACCAAAAGACAGCCAGCCAGGCATTTGCAAATCAAGATGATGACGACATGTAATCAACAGACTGAAGACAGAGGCTCCGGCTTCAAGAGGGGAAAAGAACCGAAGCTTAGAGAGACCGAGCAGCTCTTTATTTATTATTTGATATGGCGCCACCATATTCCCCAGCGCTGTACAACGGATCCAAAAACGTTGCTTTTCAGATCACAGGAGATTCCGAGTGATCTCTAACCCGAAATCTCAGCATCCGGGAGCGTTCCGAGCCAAACGCGCTGCTGGGCTCCACATCGGGTCACAAACTAAACTAGAGCCGCTGGGTCTATTAAAGCTTCAGTTCCACCCGGCGCCAGCCACCGATGAGACACTCAGACGATGGAGCACATTTATCTGGCAGGGACAGCAGGAGACGGACAGACGTGTAATTAGACGGCTACTCGTGTGGGGTCTGATCATGCACTTAGTGTGACGTGGAGGGGACGAGAGGACAGACAGACTACACAGGAGCAGCTCCGGTACCTTTCTCTACCACAATAGGCCGAAACACCAATACAGGAGAACCAGGACTACGCCGAAGAGAACGGCTGGGACGGGTAGTGACACGGAGGGCTAAAGAAGGGAAGGGATATCAGAAATCATTCATCTGCTTACAAAAAGAAATAAAAAAATTAAATCAAATGATCGGAAACGGGAAGTGGAATTTTAATTTGTGATTCGGTGCAGCTCTAGAGAAAACGGGTTAAAGAAGTCACAAATAATAATTAAAAAAATCGGAAGAAAAGAACGTCATCCGACACCGAGCCCCGCGGGAAGCCCCCAAATCTAACACCGAGAGCCCCGCGGGAAGCCCCCAAATCTAACACCGAGAGCCCCGCGGGAAGCCCCCAAATCTAACTCCGAGAGCCCCCCGGGAAGCCCCCAAATCTAACACCGACAGCCCCGCTTCAGATGTTCAATTGAGTTTTTCTTAGTAACGGAACGAGGTGCGGGAAGCAGGCGTTTAAATAAAAAGAGAGAACAGAGGATTGGAGAACCCAAGGAAAGCGCTAGTGAACACGCAGTAAAGCCGAAGCTACCCCCAAGCCGGTGCCCGGGCGGCCCCCAAGCTACCTCCAAGCTGGTGTCCGTGTGAGCCGAAGCACCGTGAGGGGGCAGCAGACGATGTGCCGCTCATTCATACAGCACGTCGCAGGGACAGGGGGCCGCTCCGGGTTATACCCCACATCGCGGTCACCATATTCATAACTGGGTCTGATGTAAGGAAGCCTGCGTGTGAGCCGGCCGGTGCTCGGTTATAATGTGAATCTCCGGGGGCGTCTAATCAGTCTCCCAAACTACACGATCTGTGGTTGCGCATGCATTTAACACACCGCTTCACATAAAATAATGATACAAAAACAGTGCAAGCCCATGGCAGCCGCAGACCTTCAGCATCCAAACATACAACAAGTGGACGCTGCGCGCAGTAAAGTCTGTCCGAAGCCGGCGGGACACAGATATCTGCCCCGTCTGGAGAGGGTCTTTAAAAAAGGTATCTTTGAGGTCCTCACAAGTGGACCATGACGTCCAGCTAACACTGGAGACAAGCCGCCGGGAGCGAGGCAAACACTTACGTTCTTTCCTTTGTCCTGCAGCATCTTCAGGCTTTCTTTGCTCAGCTTCAGCTCCTCCGCCAGCGTCTGCTTTTCTTGCTCAGCCTTTTCAAACGTCACCTTGAGCTCCGACAGCTTGGCCTGCGTGTCGTCAAACTGGAAAAACAAAAAGTGACAAACCGAAGACTCGATGCACCTCGGCCGAGAGCGACGGACGCGCGCGATAAAGAAACGACCGCCGCGGACTCACCTCCCGCTGCACGCCGAGGACCCGCTTCTCCGCCTCTTTAAGCTGAGACTTCAGGCTCGCCGCCTCCCGCTGGTTCTGCTCTTTCAAGGAGCCCACCTGGCTTTCCAGCTCTTTGCGGGTGGTCTGCAAGACGCTGATGTCGCCGGTCAGGTCCAGGGATTGTTTCCGAGAGCTGAAACGTAACACGCAGAGCGCATTAGGACATCCGACTCCACAGTCACCGGCAACCGCTAAGCATTAATCCGAACCCACGGTCACCGGCAACCGCTCGGCATTAATCCGAACCCACGGTCACCGGCAACCGCTAAGCATTAATCCGAACCCACGGTCACCGGCAACCGCTCGGCATTAATCCGAACCCACGGTCACCGGCAACCGCTAAGCATTAATCCGAACCCACAGTCACCGGCAACCGCTAAGCATTAATCCGAACCCACAGTCACCGGCAACCGCTAAGCATTAATCCGAACCCACGGTCACCGGCAACCGCTCGGCATTAATCCGACTCCACAGTCACCGGCAACCGCTCGGCATTAATCCGAACCCACGGTCACCGGCAACCGCTCGGCATTAATCCGAACCCACGGTCACCGGCAACCGCTCGGCATTAATCCGAACCCACGGTCACCGGCAACCGCTCGGCATTAATCCGAACCCACGGTCACCGGCAACCGCTCGGCATTAATCCGAACCCACGGTCACCGGCAAACGCTCGGCATTAATCCGAACCCACGGTCACCGGCAAACGCTCGGCATTAATCCGAACCCATGGTCACTTAACCCTTTGTTTGACAGTTTGACTTCTGGCGGCCCCAACCCCAATATCCTTAGATTACTGCCCACCAGCGTCTACAGGGCAGCGAGGTGGGGGGCGCTCACCTGTGAAGCTCCAGCTCTATCCTCTGACACTCCTCACTCAGCTGACCGTTCTCCTTTTGCAGAGAGAGGCATTCGGCTTCCAGGGAACGGACGTTCTGTCTGAGAGTCTCCAGTTCGGCTGCAGAAAGAGACGGATATTTCAATGTCTGCCTCGCGCCCGGAGCCCGGTCTCCATATCACATGGGGCCGGCAGGTACCACGTGTGATGTTGAGGAGCAGTAGGAGACGGGGACCCCACGATGAAGCGGGTCATGCTTTAATTACTGGGATTATGAACAGGGTGCAGTTGTCATAGCGACCTATGGAACACCGATTGCACCGCTGTGTTCAAGAATCGTTCTGACATGACACGGTTACAGGAGGTCCTACGCACCTCGCCACTTAGCAGATTCGTGCCTCTGCCGCTCTTCATGCTCCTCACGCTGAGCCTGGAAGTTGGCCTGCAGGTCAACGATCTCCTTCTCGTAGCGCGAGGCGGTTTTTCTCCAGTGTTCGAGCTCGAATCGCACCTCCTGCAGCTCTCCCTGGAGCTCGGCGATGTCCCCATCCCGCTCGGTGGCCACCTGTTCAGACACGTGCTTGAGAATGGCGATCTCCTCCTGCGCGTTCATGAGCTCTTCCCGCGCGTTGGAAATCTCGCTCTCCTTCTCTTCTCGTAAGATCTCCATTTCATCCTGTAATCTGTGCAGCTGAGCTAAAAAAGAAAGAAAACGCAGCAATGAAACGAGAGCCATTTCTATCTGCCCCATCTGTGAACGAGAAGAGAGGGACTGCCTTCTCTCCACGACTCTATAAAGATTCTTACACTCTTAATGAAACTCAACAGGGGAACGGGAGGAGAGGGAGTGAGAGAGGGCGAACGAGAGGAGAGAGGGCGAACGAGCGAGAGGAGAGAGGGCGAACGAGCGAGAGGAGAGAGGGCGAACGAGCGAGAGGAGAGAGGGCGAACGAGCGAGAGGAGAGAGGGCGAACGAGCGAGAGGAGAGAGGGCGAACGAACGAGAGGAGAGAGGGCGAACGAACGAGAGGAGAGAGGGCGAACGAACGAGAGGAGAGAGGGCGAACGAACGAGAGGAGAGAGGGCGAACGAACGAGAGGAGAGAGGGCGAACGAACGAGAGGAGAGAGGGCGAACGAACGAGAGGAGAGAGGGCGAACGAACGAGAGGAGAGAGGGCGAACGAACAAACGAATAGATACCTTGGAGTTGCTGGATTTGCTTGCTCGATTCCTCTGCCTGCAATCTGCTCGACTTTCTCTCGTCTTCGAGAAGAGCTGCAAAGAACACACAGAGCAGATTACCCGCCGGCCGCCATATCCACACACGCAGTTATAAGCTCGTCGAGGGGGCCCCTCACAGGCACCGTGCCCCGCGGCCCCTTACAGGCACTGGGCCGAGTTCTGGACAGGGATCTGTGCCTTTAAAAGGTGTCACCCACATTTTATTCCTTTTCTTGGAGGTTACCTTGCAGCTCCAGACACTTTTGCCGGCTGCTCTTCGCCAGCTCCTGGGCTTCGGCCAACTCTCTGCGCAGCTGCTGGATCTCCTGCCTCGGCTCGTTCGGCCCGGACTGGGTGTGAAGCAACTCGTCTACGGGGCACAAAGCAAGAGGGGGCTTTATAGACGCGCCGGATATTATTACTGGGGGCCGCCGAGCACTAAACACGTCGTCTGATAATAAACGGAGGGGCAGATGAGAAGCAGGAGGACAGAAATTGGACAAAGATGAGATCACCTTTTAATTTCGTGACTTTGGGGATCTGCTCGTTAAGGTCCTGCTCGTCCATTTGGCCGTCTGTGATAAGAAAAGAAACGTTAGTGAATTTCCTAAACCACATTAATTACCATTAAAAGCACAAGAACTACCTAAACGCAGAAATCCTAATCCTAGAACCTGCCAGCAGATCGGCCCCATCCGGCCCCTGTCTGGTCGCCCGTTTCTCCTGCTGTAAAAACTCAAACCTTAATCAGTTGTTGTCTCGTCTTAGGAGCCGTATGTCTATCCCATGGAGCCGTATGTCTATCCCATGCGTGTTTAATCCCACCTGTATTACCCTCTACCACCTCTGCTGGAAGGCTGTACCACCCTCTCAGTGGGCCGCCACTATATCAAAGTACCCCAAGTTCGGAGAGTCCTGTAGAACTGATGATACCTGTAGCTTCGTCGCTGCTCCTCTCTTTGCTGGGGCTCAAGGTGTCTGAGAGATCCGAGTCTCTCGCTTCTGCCAAACTATCTACAAAGACAAACAAGAAGAAGATCGTAACCAGCAGCCTCCTTCCAAACGCAGGCCCCCCCCCAAAGACCGCCAGCGCAGGGTCCCCCCCCAAAGACCGCCAGCGCAGGGTCCCCCCCCCCAAAGACCGCCAGCGCAGGGTCCCCCCCCCCCCAAAGACCGCCAGCGCAGGGTCCCCCTGTTCTTCCAGATAACCGTTCTTTGTACGTCCGGCCAAACACTTTGGCTGCGATGAACGATGACCCCCCCCCCAGAAGGAGAAAGCAAGTCTCCGAAGCGTCTCCCCTTGCAGAATAAAGCAGGAGGGACCCCGAAACGCGTTAAACCCCCTCGCGGTAACAGCAAAGCTTTACAAATACAGAAAAGATAATAAAAGTGAAAAGAGTGAATTTAAACTAAAAATAATCCAGGGACCCCCCCCTTTTTTTTTATTGGGTCACGATGATCAGATTATTATATAGCGTTCTATATAGCGCCGTCGTATTCCGTAGCGCTGCGCCGGGATCGGTAGATAAAGCAGATTGAGGATGAATGGCGGCGGCTGCCTGGCGGTGGCTCGGGTTTCACCACTTGTTCGGGGCTCTTAAAGAGTTATTTTTACCAACGCCGGGTCCCGGGGGATAAATACAATCACGCCGGGGCAGAAAGGCAATACCCGGCTGATTGCGTCATAGTTTGGGGGTTCTCAACATTCTTTGCCAAATAAGGGCTGGTACTGAGCGCCGCGCGTTTAATGCCGGCAACAGCTGCCCCGAGGCAGGGCAACGGAAGCTTCCAGAACACACAGATCTGCATCCGACAAACACGGGGTCCGTCCGTCTGTCCGTGAACTGAGGGGGGGCGAGGGGGCAGGTGGGACGTGGCCTGAGGTTTGGGGATATTCTATGGTGACTCCCAACCAGGTGATCCATCACCAGAACAACCTACAAACTGTATGTCAGCATCACTTGTGCCCTGGCTGGATCCTTTCTAAGCTTTAGGAGAACCAGTCGGGGTAATTACACCTGGGTTATAGGAGCCGTTTCCCGGCTGGGGGTCCCAGAGCGAGGTTTGCTGCCCCTTCCTTGACTCTAAGTGTCTGACGCGCGGAGAGAATCGGCTGCCCCTCGGCACTCGCCTGTCCTCATTTTGTATGAAATAATCTACATTTAGCCAGAATTATGGAAATTCAGCTATTACAAGAAAATGTAATGAATTTGCCCAAAGAAATGAACTTTTACTGGAAAAAAAGGAGGAATTTCCCCAACCTTAACAGCCCCGGCCTCGCTTCTGCCCTCAATGAGTGTGAGTGTTATCAGTTGGCATGGGGGGGGGGGGGCGTATCTCGGACCCCCGTTATCAGCGGCAGTCACAATGCTCGGCTCAGTACCGTGTTTGGGCAAAACAGACGGCGGGACAATCACTCCAGAGCGGGTAGTTGTTACAGAGGAGGTACAGACAGCGTCACAGAGATTATTAACCGCGGGGTAGAGAGATAGAGAGCTAGAGAGATGATAGAGAGCTAGAGAGATGATAGAGAGAGCGCGGGGTGTAGAGAGAGAGAGAGAGAGAGAGAGAGCGCGCGCGGGGTGTAGAGAGAGAGAGAGAGAGAGAGAGAGCGCGCGGGGTGTAGAGAGAGAGAGAGAGAGAGAGAGAGCGCGCGGGGTGTAGAGAGAGAGAGAGAGAGAGAGCGCGCGGGGTGTAGAGAGAGAGAGAGAGAGAGAGAGAGCGCGCGGGGTGTAGAGAGAGAGAGAGAGAGAGAGAGAGAGCGCGCGGGGTGTAGAGAGAGAGAGAGAGAGAGAGAGAGAGCGCGCGGGGTGTAGAGAGAGAGAGAGAGAGAGAGAGAGAGCGCGCGGGGTGTAGAGAGAGAGAGAGAGAGAGAGCGCGCGGGGTGTAGAGAGAGAGAGAGAGAGAGAGCGCGCGGGGTGTAGAGAGAGAGAGAGAGAGAGCGCGCGCGGGGGGTGTAGAGAGAGAGCGCGCGGGGGGTGTAGAGAGAGAGCGCGCGGGGGGTGTAGAGAGAGAGCGCGCGGGGGGTGTAGAGAGAGAGCGCGCGGGGGGTGTAGAGAGAGAGCGCGCGGGGGGTGTAGAGAGAGAGCGCGCGGGGGGGTGTAGAGAGAGAGCGCGCGGGGGGTGTAGAGAGAGAGCGCGCGGGGGGTGTAGAGAGAGAGCGCGCGGGGGGTGTAGAGAGAGAGCGCGCGGGGGGTGTAGAGAGAGAGCGCGCGGGGGGTGTAGAGAGAGAGCGCGCGGGGGGTGTAGAGAGAGAGCGCGCGGGGGGTGTAGAGAGAGAGCGCGCGGGGGGTGTAGAGAGAGAGCGCGCGGGGGGTGTAGAGAGAGAGCGCGCGGGGGGTGTAGAGAGAGAGCGCGCGGGGGGTGTAGAGAGAGAGCGCGCGGGGGGTGTAGAGAGAGAGCGCGCGGGGGGTGTAGAGAGAGAGCGCGCGGGGGGTGTAGAGAGAGAGCGCGCGGGGTGTAGAGAGAGAGCGCGCGCGGGGTGTAGAGAGAGAGAGCGCGCGGGGTGTAGAGAGAGAGAGCGCGCGCGCGCGGGGTGTAGAGAGAGAGCGCGCGCGCAGGGTGTAGAGAGAGAGAGCGCGCGCAGGGTGTAGAGAGAGAGAGCGCGCGCAGGGTGTAGAGAGAGAGAGCGCGCGCAGGGTGTAGAGAGAGAGAGAGCGCGGGGTGTAGAGAGAGAGCGCGGGGTGTAGAAAGAGCGCGGGAGGGTACCGACGCTCCCTGCCTTAACAGCGGAATAAAGCCCCCCGCATCTGGTTCCATAAACGGTGGCCGGTCATTTCTGTACTACCCCCACAAAGTGTGGGGCAATCCAAATTTAGAACGTCACCCCAAAAAAGCTACGCTTCACACAATATTTCTATTTACTGATGAGATCATAAAAAAAGATACCACTCAAGACCCCCGAGATACATGAAGACGGCCGGGGGGTCAGAAACATCGGCAGAATTTACAAAACCGACAGGAGGTTTTATCCTCAAAGAAAAACAGTTTTCTGGGATGTAAAATGAATAATTATAGTAATAATAATAATAATAATAGAAATAATCACAGAGACCCTCTGGGTCTTCTCGCTGTTGGTGATCTCGGGATAAGAGTTCCGGATACAAAGTTACCGGCCCCCACGAATAAGACGATACAATTAAGAGAAAAAAGAAACTTGCTGGCGTTCTGCATTTACGTTGCCCCCCCGCAGCTCCCGTACCTTTCAGACGTCGCGTTTCATGCCGCGTCCCGGTCAGCTCGGCGTCTATCAGCTTATCTGCCAAAGAGAAGAAACGTCTCCTTACTCTGGGACGGGAGAGCATTCCATGCCCTTATATAACGCGCGGAGCCCACCCCCTGCCAGCACCGGAGGGGGGCGGGACTCAACTCGAGGGGTTAACGGCACCGGACCCACAGAGGGGGCCAAAACAACTCAAAGCATTACCCTTTACATCTCCCTAAAACAAGACACAGGACAGAAAGCAGCATTTAGAGGATAAGACCCAAGTTGTATGAGGTTACGAGAAGGAGCTACTTTAACGATATCCGGAGAGGTTTCACTGCGGCACTCAATGGGTTAAACGCCCAAAACAAAAGGATTTGGCTGCTTTCCTCCGATTTTGCATGAAACAGACAGTTCCATTAATGGTCAAAAATGCAAGTGCCCGCCGGAGACTCCGCGTTTGGAGACTTTTCTGCTTAATGGAGGGTTGGTGAAAACTGCCCCAAAGGGCAAATACAAGATCGGGGAGGAAGAAGAGAAAAGTGCTCCTGCTTTCCGATCCATTTAACCAACAATTTAACACAAACTACACACCGCGGTCTGAGAAAGCACGGCTGAAAATACCATACCTATCGCGGCACTGTATTAGCCTCTACCTCTTCTGCTGGGATGGTGCTCCACTAATCTACTACCCTGTCAATAAAGCTAAGTTTCTGACCGTTTAGTTTTAGATTAAGACCGTCGATGTGTGGAGCTTTTGCCAGCAGTAGTTTATCGCGTCTCCGGTTGCTGATGGGCGCCGCTGATAATGGAAATTCTATCCCAGTGAATACAATGGACCGGGGACCGGCTGGGAGAGGCCGGGAATTCCTCCCCGCTAAACAAGATCTGAGCAGCAAATCGGAAGCCCCTGGCAGACACAGAGCGAAAAGTACGGAGCGACCCGTTCAGAGCCCCCGGAACACCATTAATCGATTTTTATTCAAAAATGAAGATTCGCTGTAACGTGAAGCATGATGGAGGCAGACGGTGCCCCAAAGACCAAGCTGCCCCCCTTTAACTGGAACGTCAGAAGCCCCTCAGGGTGAGGAACGGCCAGTCGCGTTTCCTTCATTCATTTGCCTTTTCCAATAGGAACCAACAGTGAAATACAACACCACGGCCGCTGCGGTGGCTATTAATACACGCGTTGGCGTTCTCCATTAACGCCTCTCCAACCCCCGGCCCTGTTAACAGCTTCAGGATCGTAGCGGATTCCTGCGAGAAGGAGCCGGGTCACATACCCAGTGTGCGGGGCAGATGGCGAGGGGGACAGAGTATGAATGTGCGAGACATACCGGGGATTAACAGCGGCACAAAAAGCACAGCCAATTAATGGTTAGAAAAGAGACACCCGACAGACCCCCCCACTGAGCAAAAGGGGTACGAAGTTACGCAACATTACACTGTGTTACAGAGTGGGGTATTGAATCGTGTATGAACGAATATGTGTGATTGAGGGAATGATTGAGGGAATGAATGAGTATATGAAGGAGTGAATGAATGTTAGTGAATGAGTAAATTAATGAATGTGTTTGATAGCATGAATGTGGTACAGGGAGGCTGTGATGTGTAGACCCCATACTGCTGGCAGTATTAATACACAAGGGGGCGGCAGCAAGCCAGGTTTCAGCATGTATTGGCTGCTTGGGCATGATAGGAGTCTGATTGCGGTATTAAATATATACGATTGCTAACAGCAATCACACTCCTATCATGCCCAGGTATACTCGGATTCCAGCATGTACTGTTGCCTGGGCATGACAGAAGTATGAAGGCCGCACACGCATCACCCCTTCCAACGTGTAAGATTGTAATACCGTCATATTCCCTCAAATACCAGGAAGGCTGTAAGACATACCTTTTTCAGAACTGCCGTTGATTTCGGGTATGAAGTCATCAACTTGAATGCCTAAGATTATAAAAGATTATTATTGCCCAATAAACTGAAACGTAACTGAAAATGGTTTCGTGCCTCAGTTCCACTTTCATGCAGTCCTGTCTATCGACAGGTTAAACGTCCAGAAATCCCGATGTTTCTAACAAATTAAGTTTAAAAGGAAAAAACAAACAGTGCCATCTAGTGGCCGGCTGGTGCAATGCCCAGATCCACAGCGAGCAAGGAGTTAATGAATGTGTGCTGTGTGTTACACGCGTGACCCCTGCAGCTCAGACACGCATGTCACTCGCTGTCACCGTGTAGTATATTTATCTGGCAGCATTTCTATTCTGACGGACGGATGTTACCGGCCCGGCTCCGGCGCACCCGTCGGGGGCAATTATACCGGCTCTGCATCAAACATGATAATATCGCCTTTATCGTTTATGCTTCACGCGAGGATATCAATCCATTCTTCCCTGTATTATTCTGCAATTTCACTCCTTTCTATCGAAATGCCAACCCCCTCCTGGCCGCCCGCTCGTCCATCCGAGAACACCGGAGCTGCCGCTTCTCTCCCCGTTCCAAGGAGTAGAGAGCTGGCCTATCAGAGGACAATGTCGATGTGACTCAAGTCACCGTACGGTCCGGTGGAGGAGGGGGAGAGGACTGACAGAGGGGTGAGGAGTACACCATGCGGCATACCCCTAATATAGAGATAAAATTACACGGCTATTGTATGAAAAGTCAGCGTAACCAAAAAAAAGACTATTTCAGGGTAAATAATACAGAGTCCCGGGGTCACCAGGGCCCGTGGCTTGCTCCGTCCTGCCTCGGGCACCGACCGCTAGCTATACATGGACACTTACCCAAGCTGCTGCGCTCCTTAAGTGTTTTCTCTTGAAGGTGCTCTAACCGTACTGCAAGCAGAATTCCAAAAATAAAAAAAACTTGCTAAACGAAAAAGAATGCGCTGCGGAGCGACGGGCGGCGCGGGGCTCACCTTGTAAGGCGGACAGGCGTTCGTTTGTGAAGTCATTGTCTGCTTGCAGGGCCTCGATCTTCGCTTGAAGTTCCTGCTCCTTCTCCTCCATCTCCTCGATTTTATGCTGAAGATCCTTCTTTTCGGCCAGGCCCTTCTGCTGGATGTCGTCTTGTCGGCCTTCAGCCGCCTGCAGACAGAGGATCGGTCGTGACGCGTTCATTCAATCAACAGAACCGCCAAACACAACCATTCGCACCGCCGACCCCGTACGTTCCAAAGCCGCGATTATAAACTGCCCTAACACACCATTTAGCGATCCAGTACCTAAAGTAACCATAACGCTCCGAGGTCTACACGGTTATCTCAGCCCCTCTACCTTGAGTTTATCGGCGAGATCCTTCATTTCGTTCACCGCTCCGTTGTACTTGTTGGCGAGTTCTCGGAGTTCCTCTTGAGTTCGCTCATTCATCTCCTTGAGGTGGGTACATTCATCCTCCGTGTTACTTAAGCTTCTCTAAGATGGGAAGGAGGAGAGATTTTCTCATTCTCGGGCAGAGTATTTTCTCATTCCCTCGCGTGAACATTTTATTAATTTATCCAAAAAAACATGTACTGAGGTGAAAAAAGGCCAGCTACGGACCCCATCAGACCGAGGCCTTAGAGATGGTTTGTTTTGGGGGCGACTTCCAGACCATATATTGGTATTTATGGTTTGGACGCCGCTGAAACCCAACGCTTGACCGCAATCTCGCAGCCTGCGTCACCGTCTCGCTCGTTACCTCCACTTCCGACAGCTTCCGGACCACCTCGATTTTCTCCTGAAGAACCCGCCTCAGGGACTCTTTGGCTGTGGTCTCGTACTTGTGTTTGTCCTCTTGCAGAGCGATCAACTCTTTCCGAATGCCGTCGTCCGTCTGACTCTGCAACGAAGCGGGAAGAGAGGGGGAGCGTTAAATAAAACGCCCCCCGGGGCAGAAATCCTACTCCCCCGAGAGCCGAATATCCCGACCAGACGTTATCATCACGCTCGTAAAGTTCAAATGTTTTAAGGAAGAGACCCAGGACACAAAGTACCGGCCCCCCGGCCCCCGACTCTCATTTCCAGTAGGTGTTATACAGTAACGAGCTCTTTAAAAGCAGCACCCAGGCTTGGAAATTACCAGGATTTGCTTTTAATTCTATTGATAATTCTGCGTACTTCAAATAAGAGGATTATTCAGAGCCGGCAGGCATTTTCTTAACCCATTAGTGGGAATTCCCCGTTTGCTCCAATAACCGAAGCGTCTTAGCCCAAGCGACACTCCGTCAGTGCGATGTGCTGTCCGCACGCGGGATAACCCCAACATCTTAATACAAAGTCAATCCGTCCGACAATTGTTTGGGGATTAGGAATAAATCAATAAATAAAAGCACAGGGGGAACAAATTCCGGGTATCCGAGGCTCAGGCTGATCATTATACCTACGAGGAGATCCTGAAAGCCTGCACTGTGTGAAGCCGAACTTTCACAGAACAAACCTATGTGATAATAAACCGATCGACAAGGGGGGGGGGGGGGGCAGTAGGATAAGAGGAACATTTTCTTCCATAAGCTTAAGAATAAGATTTTCTGGGGCTCCGGGTGACCCTCGCTGACAGCCCCAGAAATAACCCAGGACAGGCCGTGCGTACCTTAGAATACGCTTGCAGCTGGTTTCCCATGACTTCTAACCTCGACAGCAGCCGGTCCTCATCTATTAGAGCCTGCAAAGCAATAAAACATTTAGCAAAATAAATACCAACCGTGCCGGGTACTAAATATAATAATAATAATACACTAACACGAAATTAATCAGAAATCCAGCGCAGACGGGGTTAATGTTGGAAAAGACCCCTGCGTTCCAATGGCCCTTTATCACTCCCATCACTCCTGTGTTCCAATGGCCCTTTATCACTCCCATCACTCCTGTGTTCCAATGGCCCTTTATCACTCCCATCACTCCTGTGTTCCAATGGCCCTTTATCACTCCCATCACTCCTGTGTTCCAATGGCCCTTTATCACTCCCATCACTCCTGTGTTCCAATGGCCCTCTATCACTCCCATCACTCCTGTGTTCACTGATCAGAGTTTAAGTTTAAAAGGATGATTGATGGTTAGAAAACCCTTTTTGTAGTTATGTTACAGCCAGAAATCTCCTTGTTTTCCATAAAACCAGCTCAGTGATTGGGGGTTCTTTATTGGGTCTTTTCCCATCATTTCAGGATATGGAGGAAGAAAGCGGACGTGGAATAATTGCCCCAGGCGAACGTTAGTGATTTCCGAGCGGTTACAGGAGAGGGGCAGATTTTTGAGGTACCTGCCAGCTGGTGTCGGAAGCCTCCTGCGTGTTGGCTAGCAGCCTCTGAAGTGTGGCCAGTTTCTGTTCCAACATCTGTTCTCGATGTAAGGCCTCCTGAAAAAGAATAAAAGAAGGAAAGTCAGAATAAAATTTACCCGCAAGGCAGCGACATCGCGTCGGCCGGCAGAACGCGAAAAGATTTCATTCCGGGAAGTTTTATGGAAATTCTGCGATTATATGTAATAACAATTCACACTTTTTAGCCATTAACGTGTTTTAGGCGATAACGTGTTACGTTGTTACAATTTCACGTGAAAAATTCACAGAAAGATTCGGAGAAATTTATCAAAGTCTGCGAGCAGCGCAACACAATAACGGGTTTTTCTGTACTGCGCCACTGCCTAAGGCCGCGTTATTCGTTATACGGCCGGCCGCACAGAAATATCGCGTAATAAACAGCCGGCGCGAGACGACGAGACGAGGAAAGCGCGTTACCTGCAGATACTGGGAGAGTTGGAAGAGTTCCTGAGAGTACATACTGGGAGTGTGAGCAGCAACCTGCGCAGGGATACAAGAACGCTTCGTTATTCCAACGCTACCTCCCCCAGCAATGCATCATGGGAGCTGTAGTTCACCAACTGCCGGAGAGCTTCCTGCTAACACTTGGATGTGATCAGTACAGGGTAATAAATACACAGCACAAGGGGGGGGGGGGGCGATCTAACGGTGGGGAGGAATAAGGCGGCCCAAATCAAACACCATTAAAACCTTTTTATTTTGCCAGCACCGTACTCTGTAAAAAAAACAAACAAAAAAAAAAAAAAAGTGGCATCGGGCCAGGGAAAGAAATGAAAGCTTTTCTCGGGACGGAGCGAGGAGTCACTGGAGGAAAAGGAAAAAGAAAAACACGGCTCGGGGTGACGGGGGGTAAACGGGGCAAATCTTACCCCTCACCGGGCAGCAGCGCCAGGGGCAAGAAACCGTGTTTTTGGCAAAAAAAAAAAAAAGGCGTCAGGTTACAGAATCTTTCCGAACGTTAAGTATAGAGGTTACGCTCCGTGCCGACATCTGACATCACAAACGAGCGGCCGATCGTGGACCCCCCGGGTGACATCACAGAGGAACACAATGACAGCGTCGGCACTCACCTTGTCCACGGGGCTGGTCAGCTCGGTCTGGATGACGCTGGAAAAGAAGAAAGGAAAGTTTCACGCGGAGTTCGTGGCGGCGACGGCTCTGGAAATATTTAACCGGATCTGCTGGAGCATCGCAGGTTAACCCTCGCAGGGAGCGCCGCGGGTTAACCCTCGCAGGGAGAGACGTTCACTCGGCCCCTGAACTCTCGCCTCCTCTTTTTTTTTTTCACTTTTCACTTTTCTGTCCGCAAACACAGAGCCACGGAACTGGAGCGCCAAGAGTGCATTAACTAGTTACCTCCCAGGACTAGTTAGCGAACGCGCACCTTAACCAGCTCGGTGCGGTGATCGGGGGAGGGGGGACGCCGCCGCTCGGCGTGTTATGGACGCTCGCGGCCGTCCGGCGTGTCTCCGCTCGCTCCTCGTTACGTAACAGAGTTTGTGGTTTTCTGTTGTGACACCGGAATTAACCGGATTTCTTTTAGGACCAAGTTAACTCTTTCAGAGCCGCGCGATTTAAAACGGAAAATTAGAATATAACAAAGATGGATATAAAGGGGGGGGGGGGGAGTCGGAGCACGGCAAACACTGCTGGCGGGGGGGGGGAATCGGAGTGTGGTGGATGCTGTCGGTGGCGGGGGGGTGCGCCACGGGTGGGGGGGGGGGTGTTCAGTCAAAGCGCGGCGCACGGTTTCAGAACACAATTCTCAGAATCAGGCGCTGGCCTCAAATCCAGGGGTATTTCCTCCCCAGGCATCCTGAATATACTTTATAGTTCGTATCATTCATTCTCACAAATCCACAGATTTCTCAGCTTGTGAAAAAGACCGGACCGGATCCACTAAATCGGCCATTAACCCCAAACACTAATGGGTTAACCCGGTGGTCTCTGCCTGCCTCCTGATGCCCCCCCATACACAGCAACGACTATACACCCAGGCGTAAGCGGCACGTAGCGCACCCGCTCCGGGAACATTTAGTTGACGGCCACCGATGGATTGTGGGGATTAGAGTTGGAAGCAGCCTTACTGCCAGACGCCCCTTGCTATAACATGGCCGTCCATAAGCCGTAATGAAGCCCCGCTGCGCAAGCACGGCTATCCCAGCGATTAACAACAACCGCATATACACACACTATACACACACACACACTATACACTCACACACACTATACACTCACACACACACACAATGCCGACGGGGTGAAGGTCACTTAGCTGGCGCCGGGGTTTAGTTATGCGCAGCGAGATTAGGATCAGAGCCAACACTTCAGGATAAAACCACGTCTCATTCATCTCAAAGGTCCCAGCAAATCAGCAAAACGTCTCATTCTTACCAAAACTATACACAAAAAGCTGCGTGTTTGTTAAAAGCTTCCATTACAATCCAGTTAGCACTACGACACCCATCACTCCTCAGCCGGCGTCACGCGAGGGATCGCTGCGCAGGGGAATTAGGATTATTTATAGATTTATATGTATAGCGCCATTTTATTCCGCAGCGCTGTACAACGGGTAAAGCGGATATAAGTACTGCATCCCAAAACAATATAACTAAAGATGAGGAGGGCCTTGGTCAAAGAGCTTACAATCTAGGGTATGTGTGAATTAACTCGTTCTCTGCCTCGGTGCTCCGACATTCCTGGAGCAAGAAAACCATTAAAGCAGAAATCCCGCGGTTACTACCCGTCCTGCACAGCAGAGGGCGCCAGGACCTCGGGGGAGAGAACCCAACCTGCTTACACCCTAAAGCAATTGTTCTGAAATACCGAACGACTCCATGATTACTTTGGGGCAATTTCAGCGGATTTTAGCATTTAAAAAAAATACATAAAAATCCTGTTTACAGGACACATTTCTAGAGGAGCGAAGGAGCAGCAGACAGTTTCTATCCCCGGCAGCAGAGCTTCATGCTCGGCATCAGTGGGACTAAAGCCAAAATAAGCGGAAATACCAGCGTGGCGCACGGGGGCAGAACCCGGGGGGGCAGTTTTGTGGATCGGCGCACGCGAGCATTTCCCAGCACACACATCTGCATCGCAATAAGGACGAGCGGAAGGTCGGACTTACTCTGAGCGCCGCCGGGTCTCCAGGCCATCGGGTAGGAAGAGCTTTACTGTGGACACTATGCAACCATGGGTCACTGTCAGGGGAGGAATAAAAAAAAAAAAAACAGGCCTTAAACACACAGCCGCGCCAAGCTATGTATTTCCCGACCACCACTAGCCCACCCTCGCTCCTTTCATTATCATTATTTAGATGGCACCAACAAACTCCGTGGTGCTGTCAAACGCGAGGGGTTAATGTCCTTACCTTTCCTGGTATTTTCAGTGACGTCTACCCCAAACTGGATGATGTCCCCCGAGAGGATCTCGCACGGCGGGCTCTCCTCGGACCCCCGGCTCAGTCTCTGGCTGTTTATGAAGGTGCCGTTACTGCTCTTAGTGTCTTGGAGATAGAACTGCGGACAAAAAGCACAAGGAAGCGTCTTAACGCAGAGTCACCTTCCCCAGGGGCTCCCGGATTAGGGGGTCCCTCAGAGTTCTCCAAAAACCCCCTAAAGACGAGGGCCGGCAGGACTACCCAGCCACGGCGAGCGGCCCCATCCTGGGAACGGCACCAAAAACATCAATAAGAATGTAAGCTCTTGAGCGCAAGGCCCTCGCTATCTTTTATCGCGTGTCATGTTTATCACTTTATAACTCCATAAACATTCTAGATCCTCAAACGGCTAAAGCGATCGTCGCGATGATTTCAACGGATTATTAGAAGGACGCGCTGGCAGTTTTTTGAGATGCTCGGCAATCGTAGGGTTAATGGTTTAAAAAGCTTTTCATGCGGGTCCCAAAACTCACCAAAGACTTATTTGTGTGAATTTGGCCCCCCAAAAAAATAAATGTATGTGCAGCGATGGCTCGTCTACTAAATACGCAGACGTGAGAGCGGCGACGGCTCCGGTTACCAGAGGGGGGGTTGGAGCTGGAAGGTGTTGGAGCCCAGAGAGTGGCGCCGGGGGTCACATGGAGCAGGACCGGGTCAGGTGTCATTCGAGGACAAACCACAAGAGCGAGAGCGGCCACGGTGCGGGCTAACCGGCAGGGGGGGGGGGGTTATGGTGCTCGGGCTGAGCAGGGAAAGCTCGTCCGTTACCGGGAGAAAGAAATCAGAAGAGGCTGATATCTCGCGTTATACACCGCAGCGGAGACCACCACTGACAGATATTTTAACGGCGGGGGGGGGGGGCAAGGGACTTTAAAGAGATGACAAAAAAAAAAAAAAAGGACCCAAATATTACCGGACTCCACAGAAAGCACACGGCTATATTATCCATTTAGTGGGCAGACGCCTACTTTGCCCCTCAACGGTTAAATGTTTAAGTCGGGGACACAGCAGGGGAGGAAATCCAGCAGGGGCTCCTGACAGCGGAGAGACGGATGGGGCCGAGGAATTCACACAACAAAAACAGTCACTGGAGAGGTTCGCGGGAGGCAGCATTCCAGGCAGTGACCCCGAGGGATCCATCGCTAAACGCAGCGCCAGCGGAAGGAAGAATGAAGTCATAGAAACCCAGTAACCTGCCCCACTCCTCTGGGAGGGTCTTACCCCACAGGGGCGGCCAGGGGGGCATCTATCAGAGACCTCCAGAAAAGGTGGAATTTAATTGTAAGCTCTACTGTCAAGGAGGGAACCGCCTGCCAAACGAGTAGGTTAAAAAAACATTTAAAGGGGGATATAACGCGAGCCATCGGACCACCCAGACCAGTCGTTCGGTGCCAAACGCGCGGAAGATCCAGCTGCTTTTTGGGCATACGTGGTGCTCTCCGCATTTAATGCCCCCCAAGGCCCAACATTCTGGGGTATATATCGCTGTATTTACATATTAACGCCCCATGACCTGGAGACACAACGGACTGGAAATACCTGAAAAGTGCAGAAATATCAGTTTGCAGCATAAAAACCTCAGCCGACATGCGCGACCCCCCCCCCAGCTGCAAGCGAGCCGCGAATTAATGCAACAAGAAGAGCGCATTAAACACTCAGATGATTCGGCTGCCCCAGAAAGCAGAATTTGCCCAGGTTATTTATAGAAATGGCAATAATTAATTAATTAGCCATCGGGAACAAACATGGTTTTTACAGAAAGATCTCCGAATGAGCCGGCAGCCTTCGATCCGAGTGCCTGCGCAGCCACGGAGCACCCAACGCAATCCGACAGCCCACCGCCTGCCCCGCCGCAAACACAGATTCTTTAGGGTTCGGCTCAGGCAGGGAACGGCCGCAGGAAACGCATTATTTACTAGCGAGGTCCGGGCCGCCGGCTCGCAGGGACGGGCCACGCTCAGCTTTTCATTCATGAGTCATCTCCTGAGTCACGCTGGGCGCAGCTCTCACGGAACGCGCAGAACACGACCCCAAATCACAAGGATTAACACGCAAAGTGCTTCGGTCCATTCGCAACAAGGCAGGCGCCACGGGCCGCTTCGGACCGCCGACCCGCAGCTGAACCATCCCTGAGAGCAGAACATAAATCATCAACCCACAGAAAAAAAAAAAAGTGTCGCCAAAGGGCCGAGAGGCAGGAGATTCCAGAAACGTCACCATAACCGATATTTCAGCATTCCTTCCACCGCGAGAGAGCTGAATATACGTTGTGTAATCTGGGCCAACTAACAGGAGCGTTCATTCAGCACGCAGCGACGCCAACTAACAGGAGCGTTCATTCAGCACGCAGCGACGCCAGCCAATAGGAGCGTTCATTCAGCACGCAGCGACGCCAACCAACAGGAGCGTTCATTCAGCACACAGCGACGCCAACCAACAGGAGCGTTCATTCAGCACGCAGCGACACCAGCCAATAGGAGCGTTCATTCAGCACGCAGCAACGCCAAACAGGAGCGTTCATTCAGCACACAGCGACGCCAGCCAATAGGAGCGTTCATTCAGCACGCAGCGACGCCAAACAGGAGCGTTCATTCAGCACGCAGCGACGCCAACCAACAGGAGCGTTCATTCAGCACGCAGCGACGCCAAACAGGAGCGTTCATTCAGCACGCAGCGACGCCAAACAGGAGCGTTCATTCAGCATGCAGCGACGCCAGCCAATAGGAGCGTTCATTCAGCACGCAGCGACACCAGCCAATAGGAGCGTTCATTCAGCAAGCAGCGACGCCAGCCAATAGGAGCGTTCATTCAGCACGCAGTGACGCCAGCCAACAGGAGCGTTCATTCAGCACGCAGCGACGCCAAACAGGAGCATTCATTCAGCACGCAGCGACGCCAAACAGGAGCGTTCATTCAGCACGCAGCGACGCCAAACAGGAGCGTTCATTCAGCACGCAGCGACGCCAGCCAATAGGAGCGTTCATTCAGCACGCAGCAATGCCAGCCAATAGGAGCGTTCATTCAGCACGCAGCGACGCCAACCAACAGGAGCGTTCATTCAGCACACAGCGACGCCAACCAACAGGAGCGTTCATTCAGCACACAGCGACGCCAACCAACAGGAGCGTTCATTCAGCACACAGCGACGCCAACCAACAGGAGCGTTCATTCAGCACGCAGCGACGCCAACCAACAGGAGCGTTCATTCAGCACGCAGCGACGCCAGCCAATAGGAGCCTTCATTCAGCACGCAGCGACGCCAGCCAATAGGAGCCTTCATTCAGCACGCAGCAACGCCAACCAACAGGAGTGTTCATTCAGCACGCAGCGACGCCAACCAACAGGAGCTTTCATTCAGCACACAGCCACAAAGAGACGCCAACCAATAGGAGCATTAATTCAGCACACTGATGTTTTATGTCAGCTGTTTGGTTGTGCTGCGCATGAATGTCCCAACACTGAACCCCCTTCCTGATTGGCTGCTCACCATCTTTGTAACGCGTTTTATGAGCGGCGCAGAAAAAGGGTTTCTAAGAGTTAATAGAAGAGACAGAACTTCACATTTTCTTTTACGGCGTCTCCAGAAACCGGTCATGCGCGGCATTAATTACATCCGCACCGTATGTCGGTAACTCCTGTGTTACTTAAACGCCAAGTTTATTTTTTGGTGAAAGAGCCGTGTTTAGACGTTTAATTGCCTCCGGATCCTGAGTCATCGGATAAGAAACTCTTCCGAGTAAATGTTTAACAAGCAGTAAAGCAAAGGGCATCCGCGTTACGTAACGGAAGATATGTACCGGCCCGGCTTTACGGCACAACCGCGGGGCCCGGGCGGCACAACCGCGGGCCGGACACGCTTAATGCAGTCACACAACATACATGGGGACGTAATGGGGGTTCCCGTGTCCTGGGGGCACACGGGGGCCGCCTATAAAATCCAGACAGTTTCTAAACTCTAATAATTATAGGCAGTTACAGGATCGCTGCCCCCCCCCCCCGTCCGACAATCACACAAATCATAAAGATGTTGCCAAACTTCTCTCGGTTCAGCGAGTTTTTACAGGTTGCTGGAAGGACAGATATGAGTGAAAGTTCATCAAGTCCCTGCAAGTCTCCCGACGAGCGCATTCTCCCCCGACAAGCCAAAAAACAAGTGCGCCATCTTGCATGGAGGACACGCCTCTTATTGCCATGTCGCGGAATTTCATTCAGAAACAGAAGAGCTTGCCGCAGCGGGGTTTTATCGCAAGTAGTCTAAAACTCGGGGGCTGAACCGGTGCCGCAAGCAGGCGACCCGAATATGCATATATAGTGGATGGATGGTTCGCAAACATAAAAGGGTGGGGGGAACACGGCTAACACGCCCAAGGTCATACGTGTGCTGTGTAAAGTTTACTCGGCACGTGAGCCGCACTAACAGGAAACGCTCCGGCGGAAGCCGTCGGGAACCGGGAGGAATTCCAAGTTTATTTAAAGTGTATCCTGGTGGGAAAGCGAGGTTCCCGGGACCCTGCATTCATTAAACCAATAAAGTACCTCGTAGGTAACGAGGCTGGTAACAACACGTCTGCAGCCGGAAACATTTTACCCCGCGGAGCGGATCGGGGGGGTTTAGGCTGGGGTATTAGTGGAGGAGGGGGGTGCGAGCGGAGACACCTTCTCAGAATAAGCAGATGTGCAAAAAATTTCACAAAACGCGCTTTGAAACGGATACGATAGACGGAAGGCGACTCGATACAAAGTAACAAAGTAACAGACAAACAAATCTCACTCAAAATATTTCAGGGCAAAATAAACACCAAGACGAAAAGAAACCGAGCAGATACCCTGCCCCGACCCCCCAGCCGTTCACACCGGGGCGGGTATTTACCCGAAACTGCCAGCCAGGAAACCATGAAGCCAACGAGTTCCGGGCGGAAATAAATAATGAGAAAGAGTATAATGCGGTCATTTCTGCCCAAATCATTTAGGGCAGAGTTTTAATTAATTATAAAGATATTATTGTGTTTTCTGGAAATCATCCTTCTGTCGGCGACGAGCGCAGCTGCAGACCCCGCGTGGCTCGGGATGCTGGGGGTGTCTGGGAGCAGCGATCCGGGGAATCGCCGGGGACATCATTCTGCGAAACGCGGCGTCTGTTCCCTTCTGGCAGATGACAAACTGGGAGGGGGGGGGGGGGGGGTCAGTAGATCACACACCCCCACGCCGTGCGAGACAATGCTGCTTTATTTTTTGTACAACAGACTTCTCTAAAAGTCTGGGTCAATTGAGACGGGCGTCTGTAACCCTTTCCACGCCAACAGCTCACAGCACACTGAAGGGTTAAAACCCAGATCACCTCCCCCCCTGTCTCTGTACTACTACTAATAATTATAATATTAATATTTAATGCGCTTCACCATCTGAAGCGGGACAGGAAACCTCGGGGGGGGGGTGTGACCTCTCCGCCGGGCGGCAGATGGGGAAGCCCCGCGTAACGAAGCAATCAATCCAATTACACATGGAGGGCACCGAGGGCTTGAATTACTAAGACGCGCTCCAAGGGGTCACACACGGTCAGGGCAGCTCGGGAGCCTCTCGAAAACAAACAAACCGCACTGCAAAGCAGATCTCTCCCCAAACGCAGGGGCAGGAATAAAGTCTTCAACGTCGCCCGGGGTCAATGAGCTCCCAGAATAACGTCTGCCCCCCCCCGAGAGGGCAATTTATTAATAATGGCTTATTAAAGAAAAATTAAGACTCGTCCCCATGTATCGCAGCAGAGACGCGCTACAAACGCTACACACGCTAAGCATCCTCCATATCCAAAAGACACACGGATTACACCAAGTCGCCAATTTCAATAACTTTATATAATTTATTAATCAAAACCTTTAGGCGAAAAATGCGCGTCTTTATATAAAACAAAGAGGATCTGGACAAAGGGTTAATAATATCTATACGTGCGACTTTATACTATAGACACATAAATTAATTCGTATATCCAGGAGGCAGAAAGGTTCAGGTACAGCGTAAAGCTCCCTGTCCACGCCGGCCCCCGCTCTGTACGTTCTCGTTACCCCGAAGCGGCCCTCGGTACGAGGAAGACGGGATTAGAACCCAGGGTGCGGCTGGAACCATTTTAACTCCGCAACCGCCGGCGCAATAAAAACATATCTTCAGTTTTTATCTAATCCCAGGTTAAAAAAATGAACCTGGAACCGTTAACCTTTTGAATGCTGGAGCCCTGAGCATTCACACCTCGGACGGACACACTACGGGGTGCGGCGGGTTATTTCTCTATCGCATTGAGCGTTGGCCCCTCGCCGCTGGTGCCGTCACGGCCCGTGACACCGGGGGGGGGGGGGGGGCACTGCTTGAAATACCGCAGAACGTCCACCCGTCCGACGCTGATTGTTACAAGATTCTGCACGTCCGATTTGGTCGATAACGTCACAAGCAAACAGATTCCATGCGCAGCTATAGAGTATTCTATACACTGAAACGCCTTCCCCTAAAGTCGGCTCGCAGCGGGACGAGACCCCCACCACGGGGCAGGGCGAGACCCCCCACAGGGCAGGGCGAGACACCTACCTTGATGAACTCTACCCTTCTAGGGGCTGGCTTTAACCACATTTGACATATGCCCCGCCCACTTATACCTGAACACCTCCCAGTTTCACACAGGTGCCACCCATCGCTGCCTATGAAAGTTTTTTTCCTGACTCCTAACTTTATTTTATACTCGTCGTTATAGAACCTTCCGGTCCCCGTCACATAACCCCAAACCAACCACACTCCTAAACGCACAATATTTCTCTGTCCCGTCAGAGAGCCGCTTTTACCGACAACCCACCATCGCCGGCCTCGATCCTCCCAGAACAGAAGCCTCGTCCCAAATGCTCCCCGATATTATCGGGACACTTGGCGCTCTCGTTATAATCTCATCTCACACCCTTAACGGCGGCCGTCTCTCTCAGTGATGTAAACCGTCCTAATCTCTTATTTTATGGAATAAAAACAAATCCACGGAAAAGTTGCTTGCGGCGCGCTGTGTGGGATTCCACGCGGATTGTTACTGCAAGCGAGAAGAAAACCTCATTAGTCTCCCGCAATAACTTTCTTTCTTTGGGCTTTGAATCGTGAATTCTTGTCGATACCAAACCGGGTTCTTACGGATTCCCCATATCGAGAGCACGAGCTCCTGGCGTTATCTGCTTGTTTATTGAAACACCAAGCGGGGACCGCACCTCGAACGTCGGAGAGTCCGAGAAGCCGGTAACCCGGGACAACCGGCAAACAATCTGGTTTTAACGGATGTTTCGGCCGCCCTCTGCGTTACTAAACAGAACCGGGGGTCCGACGCAGATCCCGAGCAGCCGCTTGCTGGCATGGTAATCCACGCGGCGGTTCGACCTGGTGCCGGGGATGCTGCCGGCCCCTCTCTGCCGCTTAACTACTCCGTTTCAGAACGAAACAAAGGAAATCAGGTTCTCTCGCTGGTAGCGGCTGTAACCGTAACCAAACCGCTCTCCTCGAGCTTAAAATTCCAGGGCTAATCGGTAAAACCTGCCGCTCGGCTCCGCCGTAACAACCCGACGCCGGCCGGCAAACTCATCTCTGTCTACCCATCAACAGGACGTCGGAAGAGAGCAAAGCCTACGGAGCCCCCCGCTAACTGCCGGATAATCCCGCGTCCCGCTCAGAGATCGGGGTCGTTACATAAATCACAACGAATAAACTCCAGCCCAGCGAGTGACTTTCTGCCGTGATATCAACGGCACGGTGACGAAATCACAACGACGCAGCCAATCACGTAACAGAGATCTCTCCATACGCAAACCATTTCCTTCCTGCCACTGACAAAGAGACAGCCGGAGTCCCTGCGATCCTCGCACTCTCACGAGACAAACACCCTGCAAAGCAGGCAACAAGAGCCAGAAGCCCATCACAGGACGTCTCGACGAGCTAAATGTCTAATAACCGGATGTCTTAACCCGAGACATATAGTGACGAGCTCATACGCCTCCTGGACCTCCGTAGCCCCCACCGGAGGCTTTCCTCCTCTTATGAGAAGTCACAGACACCGGCGGGTATTTTGGAGCCTCGGTGGGGGACGGGTCCGGTTACCTCGCTGTGGAATTAGAACTGTCCAACCCTTTAAATAAAAATAAAAAAAATGCACGTTCCACACAAAACACGGATACGTGAACTAATTCCTCCCCAAAGCCACCCACGGAGGTTTCACACCCTGCCCCACAGAGCGGTTTATATAAAGCGATCCACGGGCAGGTATCTCCGTCCTGAAGACCCCCACACATTCCTGCGGATCTACGGAATCGCCAGCGGGACGGCACTCTGGACTACCGATCTTTGTACCTCGCTACAGAATACGGTGGCGCTATCTTAAACAATAAATAATAACATTGCGGGGGGGGGGGCGCCGTGAAGGACCGCAAAACCATAACGGCGCTCACTAAAAAAAATACTCGCTGGGATTGAATTCTGAGTAATAATTCCAAAATAGATCAGTATTATTAAACATATGCTAATATATGCTAATTTATGCTATCAGGCAGCACAAAACTCCAGGAAGCGGCTGCTGTACGGAGCATCCAGACGCGCGGCGACTGGAGATCGCCCCGTCCCGCTCCTTTAACGCCCTAACCGATGGTATAATAAAAGCCCCCACGGGGTATTTACGACAATGTTAAAGGGTCACAATGACTGGAGGGTGAAGTCGCGTCTTGCTCAGAAGACAGCTGGCGATGTAAGTCACACCACGACATACATTTCCATTTAAAGGAGATGGTATGGAAGGAACCCCCTGCTGACCCCGGCACATCCAGAGGGCCAACCAGAGGGCCGCGTCGCCTAGACGGAGGGCCACAGAACAGGAAGTACAATTACTTTATCATATGGCGGCAGCAGCCGATTACCTTGCCAGTCTTATGGTCGAACCAAACGAGCGCGTGGTTCCTGGACAGCACCTTGCAGTCAAAGGTGGCATTGTTCTGCGCCGGGCGGCAGCGGGCGACCGAGCGGCCGATCTTGACCGGCTCATCCAGGTAGACATGTCGCTCCTGGAACGGGTGCGAATTAGGGCGGCAGGTGAATATCGCCAAGGCTGAAGGCATCTGGGACAGCGTGGGGTGGAGGGTCTCTGCAATCGGGAACGAAGTAACTTGGTCCGGGCCACCCTGTGCCGGACTCGCCAGACCTCAGCAAATTCCGCTGCCGGAGGAATCACCGAATCGTAACACGCTGGGGCTCAGTCTGTAAACTACCCTTCCAGTGCCACAGCCAATGCCCCATACTGGTCCCATAGGACAGTCCACCACTAGCGGCTAAGAGTCCCGGGCCTTCCGTTGTCCAAGCGGGCCACTTTCACTCCATCCTCGGGAACAGTGCAGATAAGAGCTGCCAGCCTGGGAATTGCCCTGCACGGGGCATACACTGCCGGTGAGGGGTAAACACTTCCTGTAAACACTGTATTGCCCTCTCTGGTGGGAGCTGATAGATACAGGCCTGTCACATACAGCGGGCTCTTCCTATCCCCATGCCCAGCCTGGGGGAGATGTCCAGCATAGAGGGGGCAGTTGGCTCTGTGCTCCTGCCCCACCTGGGGTGCAGGGGTAAATCTGACAGGTGGCTGATGCAGTCACTGGGCCCTGGGGTGACTGGGAATATCCTAGAGGGCAGGGAACATCCGTAGGACCCCCGGGGGTTCAGTATCACAGAGGCCTTTGGAGGGGGCCAGGCCCGGGGTCACCCCAAAGCAGGAGTTTTGGGGCCCGGCAGCCGGTGACGGGGTTCCGGAGGAGGGTGGCCGAGGCGAAAACTGCACAGCGCGGGGACGGGCTCCTGTATCGTGGGGACTCACGGATCTCGCGCTGGGTCACGGAGTGGACGGGTTATACCAGTTGGGCCCCACCGAGCTCCCCTGCCTCCCGCGCCGCCATGCTGAATCCGAGCGACCGGCCTCCTGCGTCACCACACCAAGGGGGCGTAACCTGTGTGAAGGCGGGTAGAGTGACGTCGGCGGCGGCCAACCGGTTCTCGAGCCCTTCCTCGCCGCTTCCACGCCCATTGGAAACTGTCAAAAGAAACAGCCCCAGACTCTGAGGAGGAGGGAGGGAGAGGATCGGATCTCCCCCCTCCCGGGGCTAAATCAGGGGATCTCCCCCCTCCCAGAGCTAAATCAGGGGATCCTACCCTTCCCGGGGCTAAATCAGGGGATCCCACCCCTCCCGGTGCCAAATCAGGGATCTCACCCCTCCTTGGGCAAAATCAGGGGATCTCCCCCCTCCCAGAGCTAAATCAGGGGATCCTACCCTTCCCGGGGCTAAATCAGGGGATCCCACCCCTCCCGGTGCCAAATCAGGGATCTCACCCCTCCTTGGGCAAAATCAGGGGATCTCACCCCTCCCGGGGCTAAATCAGGGGCAAAAGTTAGGTAGTTCCCATTTGTCTGGTGAAAAATCCCCAACGCGTTTCATAGGCTGACGTTTTGGCACTTTTCTGGTGAATCTGGTTTCACAATGTGACAGAAATCCTCGTTTTAACCCTTCAGATAATTCCGCCAGGACTTTCCAGCTAATGCTAGCAATCAGAATCAAAGCCCGAATTCGTCAGATAATGGTATCATGAAATGTACTTCCGAGTGTCAGCTCCTCGGGTTGCACGACATTCAAATTTAGCAGTTTTGTTGAAAAAAGAAAGAATTATTTCTGGGCAGGGTTTGAAAAGTAATAAAAAAAAGTGCAATAAAATAAAAAGGAAGGCGGTGTTTGGAAGAAATTGATGTAATAAGTGATTGTGAAGTTCTGTGGTGAGCCCTGCGGCGTAGATACGAGGGGGGAGTAGTTAGTACAATACTACAGAGCCAGTGGGAGGTGGCCCCCAACCCAAATCGTTTACTGTGAAGCTTGGCAGATGGAGCGAATCCGTTCGTCTGCGTCTCTCCAGGGACCCCGGAGAAATCATCGAGTAACCCACGGGGGGCCGTATAATCAGACTAGGCAGCTGTTTAGGGGCCCCCTCGGAGGATTCCTCGTGTTGATATCATTATAATGGATCTTGTTCACTAACTTGCATAAGAATTATCTTTTTGCCCCCCTGAATCATTTTGCCTAGGAAGCCCCCCGGGGTAACCCTTAGAACTTGTTGTGCTGCTGCCTGATCGCTTGCTTTCTTCAAATAACTCCCGGCATTTGCGGGGTTAAACCCCCTGACTGCCTTATATTAAAAATCCCCCGAAAAATTCATATACCCCTTGTCCTAAGCATCAGAGCTCTCCTTTAGGGTAACAAAAAATGCTAAGTAAGACCCCCAGTCGGTGCTTTTGCTCACAGTATGTTATGGTTGATCTCCCTGCTTGAATGCAGGTGACTCAATTAATTGTATTTTTAAATAATGAGAAGTTATGGTTTCCAGGACAACCGGTATTAGCACCATTTGGTGAGCCACTACATGGGGCTCTGAAAGGGTTAATATTTTCGGGGTCCGCTTGCTTTGGGGTGGCCCACGATGTTACCCCTATTTTCACGATCTATACTGGACGATCATTCCGAGCGCCCAGGGTGTCCCGGAGCCGCGGCGGCGGGATACACCTCCTGGATGGGAAGAAGGGCTCATGTTGGGCCCCTGCACCCCCCCCCTCGGTGGGGGTACGGCTGTCGCCATGAGCCCGGGCCGGACCCCAATCCCACGAGGACTGACGGTAACTGCTGAGGATTCCAATCTATTCCGCCGATTAACCCGTTAATCCCCGTTATGGATCACAGCTACAGCCCAGAGCCCTGCTCTCGGGGGCTCTCTAAACTTTATCCGGGCCGTTCCTAAAATATCGTTTTACGGCCAGAGAATTAATGACAAAAGAGTGTTTTCAATTATTGTTACGAGCTGAAAGCCCCGGAGAGGTGGGCGGTAAACGCGCTCCAGTTTAACATCTAGACGCCGAGGGGAATTTGGAGTTTACGTGACGGAAAAGGTCACCCGACAGATGTTACCGGATGATCTCCTCTTATTGGTGATAATTGGGGAAAGTTCCGCGTGACCTCACTCTAAACGAAGCTCTATTGGTGAATAAGCAGGCGGGGAACGACTCGAGACCAGAAGAGTTTAACGGGGAATTATACCTAAAATAGGTTAGCCGTAACCACACAAGGCTATAAGCATTCAGTGTGCGTAAAAACAGCCCTCGTCACCCCTTTGGGGTCCGCAAAAACGTCACTTTGTATCATTGGGTGGTAGGCTAACTGGGTGGCCATCAACTTGACCTTGAGCTGACCTTTCTCTGGACAACTCGATCCTAGAAAGAAGTTCTCCTGGGTTGTGCTTAAAACAGCCGGGACAACAAGAGGTCGGAGTCCAAGGACGCTACATCCTCAACCCGCAATACGTCGACGACCGTCTCCAACCGTTCTAATGACGATGATGTAATAATATTTCATGAATCCAGGTTAAGGGCTTGGGAAGGAATCCTGCCCAGCGAGTGACACTGATTTATACCTCGATGCACCAGGCGTGTCGGACGTATTTTTGCAGAGCGTCTCATCTCCGCTGCGTGATTTCCCACAGGTGGCACAGCTTGCAGTTTGGTTGTAGTTTTTTAGGCTTTGCCCTCACCCCCCCCCAGGCTGAGAGCTTTGCCCTCACCCCCCCCCCCCCCCCCAGGCTGAGAGCTTTGCCCTCACCCCCCCCAGGCTGAGAGCTTTGCCCTCACCCCCCACCCAGGCTGAGAGCTTTGCCCTCACCCCCCCCAGGCTGAGAGCTTTGCCCTCACCCCCCCCAGGCTAAGAGCTTTGCCCTCACCCCCCCCAGGCTAAGAGCTTTGCCCTCAGCCCACCCAGGCTGAGAGCTTTGCCCTCTTGCCCTCAACCCCCCAGGCTGAGAGCTTTGCCCTCACCCCCTCCCAGGCTAAGAGCTTTGCCCTCACCCCCCCCCCCCGGCTAAGAGCTTTGCCCTCACCCCCCCCCCCGGCTAAGAGCTTTGCCCTCACCCCCCCCCCCCGGCTAAGAGCTTTGCCCTCACCCCCCCCCCCCCCCCGCTAAGAGCTTTGCCCTCACCCCCCCCCCCGGCTAAGAGCTTTGCCCTCACCCCCCCCCCCCCGGCTAAGAGCTTTGCCCCCCCCCCCCCCCCGGCTAAGAGCTTTGCCCCCCCCCCCCGGCTAAGAGCTTTGCCCTCACCCCCCCCCCCCGGCTAAGAGCTTTGCCCTCACCCCCCCCCCCCCCCCGGCTAAGAGCTTTGCCCTCACCCCCCCCCCCCCCCGGCTAAGAGCTTTGCCCTCACCCCCCCCCGGCTAAGAGCTTTGCCCTCACCCCCCCCCCCCCCGCTAAGAGCTTTGCCCTCACACCCCCCCCCCCCCCCCGGCTAAGAGCTTTGCCCTCACCCCCCCCCCCCGGCTAAGAGCTTTGCCCTCACCCCCCCCCCCGGCTAAGAGCTTTGCCCTCACACCCCCCCCCCCCCCCCCGGCTAAGAGCTTTGCCCTCACCCCCCCCCCCCCCGCTAAGAGCTTTGCCCTCACACCCCCCCCCCCCCCCCCGGCTAAGAGCTTTGCCCCCCCCCCCCCCCCCCCCGGCTAAGAGCTTTGCCCTCACCCCCCCCCCCCCGGCTAAGAGCTTTGCCCTCACCCCCCCCCGGCTAAGAGCTTTGCCCTCACCCCCCCCCCGGCTAAGAGCTTTGCCCTCCTGCCTCTGTACCTGAGCTGCTTTGCCCCCTCCCCTTCTTCCTCATTGTCTGACAGGTGCAGAGGCAGCACTTCCGCCCGGTCTTCCTGCGCTTCGCTGCATCATTACCCCGAGTCGACGGCTATTGCTGATGACGCTGAGGTCTTGGTGTATTGACGGATGGATGGCGGCTCGCCGCGGGTAGACATGTCGGGTGATGGGGTGGAAGCGCCCCCGGGGGACCCCGTGTCCCTCCCCTGGGACCGCTTCTCTGGCTGGCTGCACTGTATCTGTGTGGTGGGCTTTGACCTGGAGCTGGGCCAGACTGTGGAGGTAAGGGGGGCAAAAGAAGCCAGCAACTGCCTGGAATACCCCAAACCCAGGCCCTGGGACCCCATCCTGCCTGGCGGAAGTAAACAGGTGCCCGGAGACCCCAACCTGCCAGGCAGGGCCAATCAGGGGCCCCAACCTGCCAGGCCAATAAGGTGGCTTTGGACCCCAACCTGCCAGACAGGGCCATGGCAGAATGTTCTGGCCTCCAGTCCCAACAGGGACCCCCCAACCCACAGACAGACACTGCTGGGGAATTCTGTGTGGCGTTGCGCTGTTGTTGGCGTTGCGCAGTTGGCGGTGTGGCGTTGCGCTGTTGTTGGTGTTGCGGCGTTGCGCTGTTGTTGGCGTTGTGCATGCATCCTTTGTATATGTGCTGCTTCAATTCATTTTTACGATGTCAGAATTTCTTTGATTAAACTCTAGTACAGCCATGATTGACAGGTCTGCATTTCAAGAGCTGCTGCAGGACTCGGCGGTCTCTGTCGTCTGAATATCTCCTGTCACTCATTAGTATTGAAAGGCTTCAGCTTTCTCTGCAGCCCTTCCTACCGGTGCAGCGTTCATCCTCCATCATACATGGTTAATATAAAAACCTACTGATGTTATGTGCTCCAAAGAGCTTGCAATCTAATTCACCAATCGGTAATCTAACAGTGTTAATATCTGGTGGCAGGACGGGGGGGTCCCTGTCGCAGGCAAAACCCACGTTTGGTTTAGAGGGACACGTCGCTGGCCTCAGAGAGTAAATATTAGAGATTCCATCCGCCACCAGGAAGACGTGGCCGTGTTTGGCTTCGGGGAAAGCTGCTTTGCTGGCCGTCAGCTTGTGGCCTCGGGACCTTTAAATAAGCCGCTGCTTCTAGAACTTATCTGCCAGAACTTTGTGTTTTCTGTGCGTTTTCGCCGCTCTCCGCGGATCTTTCAGAACCCCGAATCCCAATAAATATTACGTTTTGGGCCTCAGACATCCTAAACCGGCCAGACTTTCCTCGTAGAAATCCGTGTCTGCCTGATAAGCCCCGCCGGTGGCATCTGACTATAACCAGTGCTCTGTAAAAGTAGCAGGTATGGAATAAGTGTGACATCGTCCTGTAACACCTCGGCGGTCTCTTCCTCATCTTGCTCTGAGAACGGTTGTTAAAGGGCACAGGGAGGGCCGTTTCCTGGCGGGGGTCGCGCATACGTCTGATGGACCCCCCCCCCCCCGGGTGTAACGAGGAGGGTGAGGACAGGGAGAGTATAGACAGCGCAGGATGATCTTCATGTGCAGAGTCTGAACCCGAATGACCTCCTGCGGTGATGCTGCTGGGTTCTCGTGGCCGAGGAATTCTTTTCTTGGAAATCCAGGACGGACTTTGCCGCTTGACTTTGCTGATGCAGCGAGTCGAGTCGTTGTGTAAAGGGGAGAGAATTATTATTCCGCTTACAGCCGGGAAGTTTCTGCTGGTTAATGCTTTATATACGTTCTAGATTGTAAGCTCTTGTGAGCAGGACCCGCTTCACCTTTTGTTTCTGTACCCATCATACAGCGCTGCGGAATATGGTGGTGCTATATAAATGAATAAATAATAACAGCCTTTAAAAACATCCGGCCCCCGTCTGGTCGCCCGTTTTTCCCGCTGTAAAGACTCAAACCTTAATCAGTCGTTGGTCTCTTCTTAGATTCAGGAGCCGTATGTCTATCCCATGCATGTTTAATACCTCACTGTATTACCCTCCACCACCTCTGCTGGGAGGCTGTTCCATTTATCTACCCCCTCATTAAAATCAAACCTCCTTACATTGCATCTAAAAGTATCATTTTGCTGTAATTGTGGAACTTGAGCTCTTTCTTCATATTTCTTGGCAAAGTTTAAATTGTGAATAAGAATCTTGGTAACAGTCAGAATGCAAAAGAACGCATTACAATTTTACCTGATTTCTTTATTTTTTCCTCCCCTGTAGGCGTTGTATCCCCCACATGCTAAGCTCACGGATAAAGAGGTAACATACAACATACATGTAATGTGTTCAACATGAACCAGGGATGAAGTCTGTTCTTTTATTACTTGTGATAAAAATATTCAAACGTTTTTAGAGATTGTTTTGTTTTAAGATTTAACGTAAAAACAGAAGAAACCTTGTTTATTAATTCTTTTCTTTTATAATAATAATAATTTCTACCCAAAATTAACCTACGCAATTCTGGAATATAATTATGATCATTTACATTAATATAAAAGCCATTCATTTATTTTTGGAAAAAATAAAAATCAGACAAGTCTTTAATTATATTTTATACTTTTTTTTTCCTTCAGAAAACAAGTATCTGCTATTTATCATTCCCAGACTCTAATTCAGGTAATATGTCTTTTTATTCCCTAATTATTATTCATTCTGTTGGGGGGGGGGGGGTAATTTCCTTTCCGTTGGTACATAGAGGCATCTCGTGTCTCCGTGATCTGGTGTGAATCCGTGGTAATAGTGACCGAGCGGCCCGGAGAGAGCGTAGAAGTCCCCCTTTGGATTGTTTATTGTTTTTACCGTTATGTCTCTTTTTGATGCCGTTAAGCGGATGTAACATTTTCTTCTGCTTGTTTGCCGTTTTCTCCTACGCTGTTAATGGAAATGATACCCAGTGGCGGTATTTAACCCGTTCCTCGCCAGAGGAGTTGGGATCGGACCGCTGTCTATAAACGTTTGAAATCCCTTCGGTTCTGTTGGCTTTGAGGATTTCTGGACGTTCCGGGTGCTGCGGAGGTTTTACTGACCGCCGGATGTTTTTCTTTAGGATGTCTCGGAGACACTCAGTTTTGCTTCAGATTCCGGCAGGCGAGCGGCAGGAAGACGTCTCTGCACTGCGTCCTCGACCAAGCGGACCGGGACTCACCCGTTTATTTAAAGGTTTGGATATTTTGGTATTAAATTACTTTGTTAAAGAAATACTAGTTTTTCCTTATAACTAGTTGGAGGAAAAGCAAATAAAGACGGTAGAATCTAAAATAATGAGTAGCTGCTGACAACAACAGGACCTTAACCTCAACCAATCGCTATAGAGCTGCCTGTGACTACGGTCAAAGGCCCAGCCAATCAGTACGGAGCTGCCTGTAATTTTGGTCAGTGGCCCAGCCAATCAGTACGGAGCTGCCTGTAATTTTGGTCAGTGGCCCAGCCAATCAGTACGGAGCTGCCTGTAATTTTGGTCAGTGGCCCAGCCAATCAGTACGGAGCTGCCTGTAATTTTGGTCAGTGGCCCAGCCAATCAGTACGGAGCTGCCTGTAATTTTGGTCAGTGGCCCAGCCAATCAGTACAGAGCTGCTTGTGACTCTGGCCAATGGCACAATCTGGCAGCAGATATTGGGAATTGTTGATCGTTCTCCATCATGGTGAATCTGACTGTTTTCTTTCTAACATGAAAAACAACATTTTCCTTCTGTTTTTCTTCCTATAGAAAGACCCGGCCTGTTTCTATGGTTACGTGTATTTCCGACAAGTTAGAGACAAGACTCTGAAAAGGGGCTACTTCCAAAAGGTAACTATTGGTGACGGCGCCGTGTGAGACAAGCTTGTGTTTGATCTCTCCTGGCTGTGCCGTCCATGCGTCGGGAAATGCGACAAACAAGAGGCCAATCAGCGCAGGGAGCAGGTTCCCCCGACCCCCCCCCACCCAGTAAAGACGTCTGTCAGTTAAGATGTTGAGTTTCGGATCAGATCCTAAATATGCATTCTTATTTCCTCCCCAGTCTTTAGTTTTGATCAGCAAGCTTCCATATGTCACGTTTTTCCACGCGGTTCTGAAACAGATTGCCCCGGAGTACTTTGAGAGGAGCGACCCCTGCTTGGAGGCAGGTAAGCCGTGAGCGCCGCGGTCTCTTCTCATCCGCATGGGGTGTTCTGGGGCAGTGAGGTGACCCTGAGGAGACAATAAACAGTCTGTGAGCTGAAGCCGGACTCTGATCGCAGCCGGTGACTCTGCCGCCGACGGCCTCTTTTCCTGCGCAGGTTCATTGATTTCCAATCAGACTTTGGATGACTTTTCTGAGACGTGGCCTCTTGCGCTATAAACAATCAGCCCGGTTTACTTAGCGTATGAATAAATAATCCCTGCCGCGGTCTCTGTTGGGATTCGGCTCTTTAAATACCTGCTCGTAAATTCCCAGCTATTGTTCTGATTGATTGCTCTTTGGGCAGTAAATAATAGATACATTAAACCTCCTCCCCCTGGCCGGCCGGCTACGTACCTGGCGTCAAACACCTGCAAATCCTCGCTGGCCTGGAGGGTTAAGCTTGAAGTGTACCACCAGTAGGGGGCGTTATTTGTGCTGGTCACGGATTTAAAGGGACGGCGTCTCTGATCACAATCTTTTCCAGCTTGCAGCGACATTGACCGATGGCCGGAGCCGCTACCTGGAAAAACACTAAACCTGCCGATAATGGGAGTTGTGATAAAGGTAATGGAAAGCGCCTGCCCCCGGACCCCAATCATTATTCCGTGTGATTGCTGCCCCCTGTCCGGCTGGCAGTGATGAGCCCGGAAGATTAAATGGCCGGCTTCTGCCTTGCTTTAAATTCTGTCTTCGTGATCAATATAGCTGGACCTGCTTAGAAATATTTACTTATATTTAAGGTAAATCTACCCATAACTGTCTAAATAAAAGAAAATAATAGCTTTAGTGGTGATAAGGGAGCCGTCATGGATCTCCTCACAGACAGAGGAATAATCTTTGCTGCCGTTTATAAACCCGGAACGTACGGCGGGCGATTATTTCGTATAAAACTCTGTGATCTCTTTTAAGGTCCGGATCCCGACGCGTCTCGATAAACCCGGAACAACGCAGATGCTGGAGCTCACGCAGCCGGTACGACGGAAATAGACTAATAACATTGCCTGTCGTGTCTGGGATTAACGGTGTCCGAGTCCCAACGTGGCAGGCGCCAAGCGGCCACCATAAATGAATTAAGATAACTTTATGATTTTGATTTAAAGGTACCAGCTGTGGTAATTGGATGGAAACATTCTTATCATTACTAATGACCTTAACTGAATTCATTTTAAATCCAACTCTGATGATGAATCTAAGCTCCGGGGGTCATTGGCTAAGAGCCCAACGCTAGAGCCCAGTCCGGTGAATATACACAGAATAAATGTTTCTCTTACGTGTAGTCGTCTGTTTCTCTGTCCCCTGTAGTCGGACGCACACATCTCGGTGACCTTGCCCAGCGTCCATGAAGTCGATATTTTTAGGTAAGTAGCCCGGAGACGTTGGTCGCCTCTCGCTGTAACGAGGCTTTTGGATGAGTGCTGCCCGTACCCTGTGCGATAGGGCAATAATTACCCGGGTGTTTATGTGAACCTTGTGGCTCCTGTTCTTTCAGATGCTTCTGTCCGGTGTTTATCCACATCCAGTTACTGTGGGAACTCGTGTTATTAGGAGAGCCCCTCGTGGTCATGGCCCCCTCGCCCTCCCAGTCATCTGAGACGGTTCTGGCTCTTGTGGGGTGAGATAAAACGTGTCGTCCTGTCGCTGTTTTGTGGTTCTAGGAATAGATCTTTAGTCTGTAAGAATCCAGAGGATTTTTAACCAACAAACAATTAATCGTAGAGCGTAATAAACCCGTCTCGGTTCAATGGGGGTGCCTTATCGCCCCACAATGAATAAAGTCCATTTCACAGTTATTTAAATGAGTGGATGTTCTGAGAGTCGGTGAACGGAGTGTGAGCGCTCGCACTCGGTTTTGGGTTCCATATCCTAGTGTTCTAATAGCGCCACCTGGAGAGGAGACTGAGCATGCGCCACATTTATGAATCGCACCTGGGAGGCTTCCCAGATGGGAACGAACCTCTCGTAACGTTCTGCATCCCCGTCGCGCAGGTGCATCGCTCCCCTGAAATACTGCAGCGACTACAGACCCTACTTCACCATCCACGACACGGAATTCAAGGAGTACACCACGCGGACGCAGGCACCGTAAGTACCCCGACTGCGCCTGGCGGTTGGGGGGAATATGACCTCTCGCGCTCGGCTGACGTTGCTGCGTGTGATTCCGGTTTAGAGCCTCTTTACTGTCCTTTCTGAGATTATTTATTATTGTTTATTATAGCGCCATCATATTCCATAGTGCTGTGCAATGGGTAGACAGGACATAACAAATAGCGTATAACAGAACAGGTGGGGGGGCTGCGCACAGGAGCTTACAATCTATTACAATTCTATTTTCACCCTTGTTTTTCAGGCCCTCTGTCATCTTTGGGGTCACAAACCCATTTTTTGCTAAAACTCTGCAGCACTGGCCACACATCATCCGCATCGGAGACATCAAACTCGCAGGTAACGCTCGGCTTATTCAGGGCGTCACCGGGTGATGGTTCCACGGGGGCCGACATCAGCCCCACGAGAATTAAAATCAAGAAACAATATCGCAGTGAAGGCTGTTAAAGATTCTATAGAGAAAACATAGGAGGGCGTCACTCTCTACCAGGGGGCAAAAAATCTTAATGTCTGACGGGCCCTTTGTAAAGAATTTTGCACGGCTCTGTGTACGGAGAGGGGAGTGAGATGGGAGGGGGTGAGTGTGTTTGTATGTATGTATGTGAGAGTGTATGTATAGGTGTGTGTGTGAGCATGAATGCATAATTGTGTGTGAGAGGGAGTGTACGTTAACATGAGTGTGTGAGCGTGTGTGTATTAGTGTAAACGTGTGTCAGTATGTGAGTTAACTGGATGGGGGGGGGGGCTGATGGGGCCACTTGGCTTTTCCTGAACGTGCCAGCCCCCCTGCTCTGTACCAAATGACTGAAGCCCCCCACCACCACCACAGCATATGGGTTAATAAAGTGCTGTTTTCTAATTCACGCAGGAGATGTTCCCAAACAAGTGAAGGTCAAGAAGTTAAAGAACCTTAAAACCCTGGATTCAAAGCCTGGTGAGTGTGTTTTTCCGCTCGTAGCGTTTTGAGCCGAGTGCATGCGCGTCACTCACCAGCTTCACCTCCGCTTCCCTCGCAGGGGTTTACAGCTCATACAAAACGTACCTTAACCGGGACGAGGAGATCATCAAACAGCTGCAGAAGGTATTCGGGCAAATCCAAAGAAAAATCCTGCAAAAATATCTAATAATAATATCTATAAATAATAAAAATAACATTTATTGTTTCTCTTCACGTCTCTCCTGCCAGAGACGTTCGGGGGCCTGTGAAGCAGATAACTTTAAATCGTGTTCACGGCTCAAAAGCCTGCCTTACTTTGCCCCCTTCCTAGAGCTTTAACAATGTAACGTGTTTGGCCAGAACATATGAAGAGCGTTCCCACGGTGCGATGCGCTTGGTGTTGCGAGGGATCGTTACCCTCTCTGCTTCCCGGTCTCTGCACTGGTTTTGCTGGGAGACGAGGCAGACAGTAAGCCGGATCCCAGTCCGCGCCGCTTGACGAAGCTCCTTCATGCGCGTTGCGTGTTTATTCAGGCCGGAAACGCACTGCGATCCCGAGCCGGAGACACGTTCTCTGGGCTTGGTCTGTAGGGGATGAGGCTCAGGAGTGGCGGGCGCGCAGGCTGAATGTTTTTCCTCCCCGGCTAATTAAATCGTGTTTCTCCTGTGAATGAAAAGAACGGAATTCCCTCCCGACGCATTCTCCTGTCTTTCAGGGCGTTCAGCAGAAACGGCCTTCGGAGGCGCAGAACGCTATTTTGCGGCGTCATTTTCTTGAACTGACCCAAAGCTTCATCATCCCCCTGGTACGTGGCCTTCTCTCCTCTCCCTGCTCTCCCCTCCCGCTGCGTTTTATATATCTCCTCTGCTTCGTCTCGCGCAGGAACGCTACGTGGCCAGTCTGATGCCGCTTCTGAAAAGCATCTCCGCGTGGAAGGTGGGTGGTAGCAACGCGGCGGCCCGCAGGGCCGGTTAGTAACGCTGCCCGCCGGTCTTGCATCTCCGCGTTTGTGTTGCAGAGTCCTCCTCAGCTGAAACCTTTCTGCCAAGAGGAGTTCATGAAGACCCTGGAGAAAGCCGGACCTCAGCTCACCTCCCATCTAAAAGGGGACTGGATCGGCCTTTACAGGTACTCGCCGCTCTATCGCTATGGTTACAGCACGACATTCACTATGGCTGCCCGTATCGTGTAAATTGTTTCCGCTGTTTCCGCTCCTTTAAGGCATTTCCTCCGTTCCCCAAACTTTGACGGCTGGTTCAGAATACGCCGGAAAGAGATGACCCGAAAACTAGAGGCACTTCACCTCGAAGCGCTTTGTAATGAGGTACCTGCTCATTAATATTTATTAAACAGGTAGAAAGTGGGTGGAGCCTGGCCAGGAGTGGGCGTAACCAACAGGGTTGGCATACGGTAGGCATTCGGCTCCTGAATCCAGCGAGGAGGAAAAGAAACGGTAAATGGTGGAAACGCGTTTCATTCCAATACTCACAAGCGGTTAGTATTCGGAGTATTGTGCTTCCCGTGTGACCGCAGCGTGTCATTGTGATACAGGAATTCTGTTTTATTCAGGATTTACCCATTTGGGTGGAGAAACACACAGAAGTTGAAGCCGTGGACCTGGTTTTAAAACTTAAAAATAAATTGGTAAGTGTGAAAAGAGCCTGTGGAGGTAAATCCCGCCGTCAGAGACGTAATCCGCGGGCCGGGAGGGGGGTCTCATTCTGGAGACAGACGCATTGAATGCTTCCTGCACGTTGTGCTTTCTTGCATCGCTGTGCTTTCTTGCATCGTTGGGCGCGCTGTGCTTCCTTTGTTAAGCGCGTTCTGTTTTCCAGGTGCAGGCAGAGAGTGAACATCTCCCGGTGAAAGCGGAGACTTTGGAGAAGTTGCAGGAACACGTGGACACGATAATAGAGAAATTTCCCGAGGATCTGCAGGGAATCTTACTGAAAACCAACACCCCATGATCAGCCGCGACGGGGAGGATCTCGCCCCAACGCAAGCACGAGGAGCTGCCGAGGAAAGGTCACCAGCGCCATACATAGCAATGCGTTTCTGGACTCTCCACGCGGCAGGGGGTCACACGAGGAAGGAAATGGAACGTCACTAACTCCCACTAATCACATCTCGCCACGAACAGCCTGTTTAAGGGACCTGCTGGATTAACCGCCACGTTTCGGGCCAAGGTCTAAATACGTACTTAGTTTAAGAGTCCGAGATGTCAGATCCTTTTCCTCTTCCCAGACGCGTCAGGAACAAATACCGCGGTCCTTAGAATGGGCATTAAGACGTTAACCCTTTACCTGTTCTGCTGTAGCCTAGAACGTTATTCACCAATTATGTTTTTTAGTTTTCATCAGCACAATCTGTGGTTCAATCAGTGCCTTTTATTGTGTACGTGATCTACCCCCAGTACCCCACAGAATGCCCAGTCTCCTCTTATCGCCCCCGGGCCGTGCCCCGGTCACACGCGTGTCCTTGGATGCGGTAGATGTTGAACACGCTACAGATGGATCCTAATCCTCAATTCTATGTAAATGAGAAATGTGTCGGGCGTCTGAATCCTCTTGGGGTTCTGTAAGTGTGTCGTGTTTCCTATGGCGGGTTTTGGAGTCATCCTTTGAGCCAAACGCGTTGTCCGTGTGGGAGACGTCCTGCGTCCCGCTTCATGCGTCTAGGCAGACATAAAGATGGCGCTTCTTCCCTTGAGGTTTCCCGGTCCGGCAGATGCTAGTAACAACTTTTTGTACTAAAACTGCAGATATTAACACAGATTTTATTTTTGGGGAGAATATGAGTAACCTCTTGTGTGCCAGATCGTCCAGGGGCCGCTATATCTTGTTCCTACGGACCCCTTGTACTGTTTTCGCAGGCACCGTACCCCCAGGTGTCTCTGTACTGGAAGGGGGGGGGGGGATATATATTCACGATGCGCGTGCCCATGAAATGATGTTTTGGGGGCTGTAGAGACCCAGATTGGAGATTTTAATCTGAATAGGCAGCTCTCCGCGTGCTGTTATAATAAATCAGGCTTTCCAAGCTGGTGTCGGACCGGCTGAGGATCATGGGAGTTTTTTTGGGTTTTTTTATCAGCGGCTGGCTGCCTCTGCAGTAATTATTCCCTGTCTCTACTACCCCATAAGAGCATTAGGCTTTCTGGATCAGTTTCTAAGAATCTGCGGGTTTTTTTTGTTAACTCGGGGTAAAAAGCAGAAATTAAGTACCCTGGTGGTCTTCTCGCCCGCCCTTATTGTACAGCCCGAGGGGTAACAATTGCCCCTTCTGCCTAAAACCTGAAACATTCTCCCTTATAAAAGATTACCGATTCCCTGGATATTAAGATTTTTGATGCATTCTTACGAGGAATTATCTGTTACCTATTTTTTAGCGATTTTGTATTTAAATATTCGTAGGATTTGTACGCGAGCGATCGACGCAAAGCTCTAATTTCTTAATGAAAAAAATGTATTTTATTTATCACGCCACTAAACACAACGTTTCTTATAATGAGTTTTTTTAACAGGAATATATTTGCCTTCATCACGCATATGTCTATAATGTATAGATCTGGCCGCGGTCACCGAGTCTGAGCGGCCTCCATGACTGACCTTTTAATAACCAGAACAAAAGCGCGGCGGCGGCTCCGGCCAGACGCCGTATATATAACCTCCGCGTCGCCTGCACTGACCCCGGACCGACCGCTGCGTTTTAAAGATGTATTTTTCTAAACCACAATAAAGACGTTGATTCATAAGTAACGGTGTGAGAGTGGCTCATTCATGGGGGGCTGTGCTAATAGTGGGGACCCTGGCTCTTTTACCCCATGAGGGTACAGGGGGGCAGTTTAGGGTAAAAGGAAGACCTGGCTAAAGAGGTCGTCAGCAGGATTAAATGTGTTGCTTAGCAGCTGTTACCTAGTAACCAATGGAAACCAACTGTGCCACATCACTGCCTCCTGCCCCGCCCTCAGGACACGCCCATCCCTCAAACGATTGGGCTGATCCCTGAAATCGATTCTTTAGTGTTCCAGACACTTGAGACACACTCCGTACAATGCAATAACCAGTCACCTCCTGGCAGCCAGGAGGATTGATTATATAACGAAATCGCACCTATTTTGTCGCTTACAGGCTCCCTGACGCATAAAGTCTTCCGGGTTGGCCTGGAGCGCTAAGCACCAGAGAACGGTGTCCTATAGGTGGTGCCATTTCTTTGGATCCACGTCTCCATATCCCGTTGTGCTCTGGTGTATAGCGCTTGGTCACACAGATGCCCCGCCTGACCGCGCCCGCCCTTCCCCCACCCAACTTCCGGCGCCGATCGGGATGTGGCGCTCGTGACGTCATCGTGTCCGCGTTGGAAGCGTTGCCGGGGCCGAGCGTGACGTGGCAGAGACACGAATATCCGCCGGAGACACAGCGGCACAAGCAGCCATGGGCCTCACCATCTCCTCGCTCTTCTCCCGGCTCTTCGGCAAGAAGCAGATGCGCATCCTGATGGGTGAGGGCAGGGGCAAGAGGAACGTGGCCGGGTGTGAGGGGAAGGGAGTCGGGCCGGGGAGAACCAGGCTGGCGTAAGGGGCAGGGAGCCGGGGCTGTGGACACCGTGCGAGGAACAGAGGATGGGTTTGGTGCCGGGACCCGAGGGGTTTCTATCTAATACCCAACGAAAAAAGGGGTTCCGGGGCACAGACTGTGATACTCGCCCTGTGGACCCGGGGGCCTCTGGGGCACAGACTGGGATACTCGCCCTGTGGCCCCGGGGGACCCCTGGGGCACAGACTGTGATAGTCGCCCGGGGGGCCCCTGGGGCACAGACTGTGATAGTCGCCCGGGGGGCCCCTGGGGCACAGACTGTGATAGTCGCCCGGGGGGGCCCTGGGGCACAGACTGTGATACTTGTATTTTATTTAGCAGACTGTGTTCTGTTTCTAGGGCGCCTGCAGATACCGCGCCGCTGTTACAGAATTATCAGAAATCTGGTATTTTGCATTAAAATGATTTATACACGCAGGGCATGGGGGGGGGGGGTCTACAATCTACATCCCTACTGTTACTGAATATGTAGGAGAGGCTGATAGGCATTAAAGTGTGGCGTTGCCCTGTCTGTCTGTATAGGGGGCACGCCAGGGGGCTCTTTGCTTTTTCTGCCCCCTCCCTTTTTTTCTGGTTTTAACAGATTAGATGGACGCGGCTGCTCTGAGCGTCATTAAGCTGATCGTGCCCCCTGTGCTAGTATCTGATTTTGGGCTGCAGTTGCTTTTGGGGAAGGAATCACCTGCTTTTAAGCAGGTGCAGTAAGGCTTTGCCTGTAGGTTTCCAGTCGCCTGAACGGCACGCTGAGCTCCCCGCATCGCTCAGGCTCTCTGGCCGTTGTGCAATCGTCTTCCGGTTCCGGAGATTCCCCGTTAGGTGGGAGGAGAAAATCTCTGAGATCTGCTTTAAGAACGAGGGGTCTGAGATTTCTTTTGTGCTCCTGGCTGAGACATCGGAGGGCCCAAAGAACCCCGTGTGCTCTGACCCCTTGTGTGCCGGAAGGGGGAGCGTAACACTGGGACACAGGAGGCGCTTGAGGGGTTAAGGCGGTGACAGTTTGCTTTGGTGGCATCCTGGTTTGCGTGTCTCGGGTGACTTGTCACGTTAACCCCTCGGTTGCCAGGCTGCTTGCATTGATGACTCCTAATCCTTAGATCTCCCAGGGAGGGCAGCGGGGAGTTAACTTTACTTTACTGACCGCAATCATTAAATCTGTCATTTATTAGAACAAAGACGCACGCGCCGGGGGGGTCTGTGCTGGATTTGAAACTAGTCCAGCCGGTGAAGCCCCCCCAGTCTGGCAGCGATGCTTTTGCCTGGTGCTGCAGTTCCACTTGTGTGAAAACTCATTTTCTTGATTTGCTGTCAGTCATGAATCTTTCGCAACATATTAACTAATCCCTATTTTTGGGCTACTAAGTAACCATATGTCTTGGGGGGGGGGGGGGAAGCTGCGTAAATTTTTGGGGCTATATAAATACATCATCATAATGATGATAATGAATCCGGGGTCACCCCACTATGAGTGTCGGTAACACTGAATTCCCTCACTCCGTCGGAGACGCACAGAGCGATTTCCCAATAAGAGTCACTTTCCCAGTTCCTTTTTGTACGTTTATTAGTTAGTTGCCCCCGACGGGTCCGTTCCTTTATCCTGAGTGCGCATGTAAAGGGTCATTTTCTATGGGTTTTGGCGGTCGGGGCTCTGGGTATAAACTGCTCCCCATCTAAGCAGTTCGCGTGGAGGGGGACAGTAAGTGGTGAGTGGGGGGGGTACAGTAAGTGGCGAAGATCTGAGTGGTTGGGTTTGGCTCTGTCTTTAATCCTGTGATATTCCCTGTCCTGTGATGAGCGGTTGTTGCCACTTTATGGTTTTGCATCTGCAGAGGTTTAAGAATCCGTATCGCGGGTTCTTTTTATGGCGTCGCAGAATAAAATGTATCTGTAAAGATGAAGAGATCTTGGTACGTCGGCTTGGGGGGCCAGGAGGGAGAAACAAGAGGCCGGCATCTAACACTAGAGGGTCAGAGGCTGAGATGGAATGGAAGGAAGTTTTACTTTACTGAGGGGGTGGGAGATAAGATGATCAGCCTCCCAGCAGAGGTGGTAGAGGGTATTAAATATGCATGGGATAGACATACGGCTCCTGAATCTTAGACAAAACCATTAAACTGATTAAGGTTTGAGTCTTTACAGCAGGAGAAACGGGCGACTAGACGGGGGCCGATCTGCCGGCGGGTTCTGGGTTTCTGTGTCTCTTGAGTAGTAGTTCTTGGTATCTGGCGCTCCTCTCTGCTGCTCTCTCGACTTCTGTTTCTTTAACGTGTTTTATTCTTGTTCTCTTCAGTTGGTTTGGATGCCGCAGGGAAGACGACCATTCTGTACAAGCTGAAGCTGGGAGAGATCGTGACGACCATCCCGACCATCGGTGAGTCCTAATAAACCGAAGAAAAGGTCCGTGGGCTCGGTGCTGAGACCCGACCTCCGCGCCGGCGTCCTACGCGAGACGGGAGATGATTATTATTTCTAATTATTGTTTCTCTTTAAGGTTTTAACGTGGAGACCGTAGAATACAAAAATATCTGCTTCACCGTGTGGGATGTCGGCGGCCAGGACAAAATCCGCCCCCTCTGGAGGCATTATTTCCAGAACACGCAGGTACGTGGGTGTCCGGGAGATATCATAAAACTGTTCGTTATGAGCTGTTGGCATGGTAACGGTTCTAACACTTTCTCCTTCGGTAGGGTCTCATTTTTGTGGTAGACAGCAACGACAGAGAGAGAATCCAAGAAGCCGCAGAGGAGTTACAGAAAATGGTAAGCAGACCGCTGGTTTTAATAACCGGACCTCCGTGGTTCTCCGTAAGGGCCGCTCACAATCTCATCCTTTCCATGGTGACTCCGCTCAGGGGCTTCACTGCCCTCCACATCAGTGAGATACTCGGCACTTCTTTAGTTGGAGGGGTCAGCCGTATTCCGCTTCTGGGAATAAATGACAATAAATGACTTAAATGTTTGCTGGAATAAGAGGTGTTGATGGGGGTCCCGGCTGTATTGACCCCCGGTGTGGGACCGTTGTCACTGATCACGCTGCTGTCTGTCCTTCTGGTAGCTTCAAGAGGATGAGCTCCGGGATGCGGTGCTTCTGGTTTTCGCAAACAAGCAGGATCTGCCCAACGCGATGGCCATCAGCGAGATGACGGACAAACTGACGCTCCAGACTCTGCGCAACCGGACCGTAAGTACCCCGAACCCGGCGTCTGTACGGCAGAGCTTCGCGTGACCCGCTGCCGGTCAGAGCGCCGTTATTTATCACTCTTTGCCCCCGCAGTGGTACGTGCAAGCCACCTGTGCTACTCAAGGGACCGGGCTGTACGAAGGACTCGACTGGCTGTCCAACGAGCTCTCCAAACGTTAACCGGCGCTGCGCTAAGACACCGAGGACACGGCCAACTGGAGAGGGGTCTGAGGCTCGTAACATCCAAACTAGTTTGCATCTTGGTTCTGAAATGGTTTGAGGAACCGGTCTGGGCTGCCCACACTCAAGAAACGTTAACAGATTTTATTTTATTTACCAATTGCTGTTTTTTTCCTCTTTTCGTATTGCCTCGAGCGGTGTGGCTAGGGTTAAACCGAAAACGTAATAAATTCCCTTTTTGTGAATGTGTATTTTGGTTCAACTTGTCCCCTATTTCCTCCCCAAGCTTTACTCGGCTGGACATAATTATTGTGATGCAGTAGAATCCAATGCTTTTTTTTTTTCTGTTCTTTCACCGCTTTCTCGCATTAACCCCCCAATCCCCGAATACAAACCCGGTGTGATTTTTCAAGCTCTCTTGCAAAGTCGGGGCTCGCTTGTTACCCCCACACTTTAGCCGATGTTTTTAAGGTAATCCCTAGGCGGTCGTATCTCGTCATTCCTTCTCATGGTTTGTAGACGCAGCATTCCATTGGTATTTATTTTACAAACTTTCCACACAAAAAAATTAGCCTTAAAGGGTAGGAGTTGCAAGTCTTGCGCTCAAAAATCTAACAGAGAACGCTATTTAATTGGCTTTCTCCGATTAGTTTCTTAGAACCTGATCGTTTCCTTGGTGACCAGAGAAAAATGGCGCTGAGCTGGCCGAGGCGCGGCGCCTGCTTTGCCGCCAGCTGACCTCGCGCTCGCTGCGGCACAGTCCAGGGTCTCGTCTCGTCTCATCGCTTAGCAGATCGTCTCTTTAGGGGGTTTTATGTTGCATGTCGCCGTCGGCTTGGCTGCTCTGCCGTGTACCATAGCTCTGATTTGTTTTTGTTTATTGGTGAACATATCTTCAGAATGCAAGAATTTTTATTTTTTTTGTTAAATTCCTCAAACTGAACAATTGATGTTTTTTTGTTTTTTCCTTCAAAACCCATTAAGATTTATTCCTAATAAAATTCTAAAAATACAACAGCTGTCGTTCTTCACCAGAATAACTCATTACGTTATTGAAGGCCGTGGCAGATTAACGACTTGTAACTTTGTATCTGTCTGGATAAAGCGATCTTTAATGTGACGTTTGCGGCAAGGCTGTCGGCTGCGTCATCTCACCAAACTCGCCATTTGGCCACCGGCTCCCAGTAACCTCCTGGGCTGAGGGAATAGAGGGCTGAGAATGGATAAAACAACCTTCGAGTGGCCTCGTTATCCACAAATGAGCAGTCAAAAGGGTTAAATCTGATTAAAGATAAATATCCCCCACTAGCCAGTACATCAAAGGCTGCAGCAGAGAATGCCTTGGAGGAGGCAAGTTCCCAGTAGGCTCCCAGTTCCTCCCTGTGATGGTGGGCCAAGAGGCTCTGGTCAGGGCCACGTAATTTCTTGGGAGCGCATGTGCGACGGCGGCTGAAAGAACAAAGCTGGACTCATTCATTTCGTTTTTATTATAATCTTTGGACCCGTTTAAAGCTCCGTTGGATGTCCTCAGACACCTACAAGTTCTAAAACAGTTACAACGTTCCTAAAATCACACCTGATATTCACCCAAAAATAATAAAAACAGCAGCTGAGCACTTATGGTTTCCATGGCAACACCTGTGTAAACCCAGTAACGTCATTGGCACTTCGACCAGCGACCCGCAGATCAGGGAATCTGTTTGAGTCTCAGGTCGCAGACGAGCGCGAGGTGGTCCGAGGGGTGGGAGACGCTGGGTAATGCCCGGTGCCGCGTAACCTCTTCATGGGTGGGCAGCGGAATAACTCGCTCCACCTCCACTCTCTGTGCATCGATGAATATATAGTCCAGGCAGCCGTTGAAGTCCACCACGTAATTCGTATACTCGGGTTCCCCGCACGCGCTCTCCAACTTGAGCGGGTGGGACAGCGACATGTTGCAGCGTTCTTCCTCCCCGTTCGAGGTCCAGTCTTCGTGGCTCTCATCGATGGTCCCGTTTTTGACGAAGCTATACATACCCATGGTGGGGGTGCTGTTAAAATCCCCGCAGAAGATGATGGGAATGCCGGGACACAACTCGTACGCCACGCGCCGGATGTGGGCCAGAGCAACGGCTATCTGAACGAGCCGGATATTCCCACCTGAGGAGAAGACAGAGGCTGAAACAGCTACAACCTTATTAAGGGGAGACCACGCAGCTCATGGATCGTTTGCCCCCGGGAGGGACGCAGCGTGGTGCTTGGGTTGGCAAGTGGCAGCTTTTAATACCCAAAGTCCTAGTCTACCCCAGGTGACATAAGGCAAGAACGAGCAGCTACCAGACAAAGTCTCACCCTCCGTCAGTTTAATTGCTCCTCCCTGCCTGTCTGTCTGTCTGTATAATAGGTATTCCCGAGCCTCAGCGTCCACGTACCTTTGGGGTGGAAGTAGAGGTGCGTGTTCGCGACGCATATTTTTTGGGAAGGATCGGACCTCGACTGCAAGACGGAAACCTGAAGAGAAAGAAAGAAGCCATTATAGGGGCAGCCTGACGGCGGCCGGCACCAAGCGCTACCGACTCCAGGACCCCCCCGCAGCTGCCGAGCCACTATGTACCATGAATGAGCTGGGGGTAAAGGATGGTGGCCCCGCATCTCTATGGAAGAAGATGCCACCTAGGCAGGTCTAGCTGGCATCCCAGTGTTGGGCTTGAAAGTGGAGGTTTGGTTATCTGAGACTCGGCATTTGACCAAGAGAAAAGGCGTCCCTGCGGAGCTCCTAGGCACATAGCCCCGCCAAGCGCCCCCCCCGGCCCATCTCACCTGCAGGGCCGTTGACCTCTGCACTACCCTGTCCCTGGCCTCCGGGTACGGTTGGAGCTTGGCCAGCAGCTCCGCATGCAGCGGGTCCTCGAGCAGGGCCTGGCTGAGCCGGATGTCATGTTGGCCGACCAGACTGAATCGGCTGCGGCGGAAGAAAGTGGCCAGACCCTCGCGCTGCCGCTCCTTGCCCCGGTACACGCCGTCCATGCCGCCGGCTGCCAGCGCTGGCCCCAGGCTCTCCTGGTACACGGAGCCGTCCACCTCCTGCAGGCAGATAACGTCAGCCTGGTACCCTGCCAGCTCCCTCCGCAGCAGGCTCTGCCGATAGTCCCGCTCCAGGGCATGCGCAGGGCAGTAAGCAAAGAGCACAGTGCGGCCAGTGGGGCTCTGCGCATACACGTCGGCCAGCACGTTATAGCTGACGGTGCGGAGGACGGGGTCCCGGGTCTGGTGCTGCGTGAACTCGTGCCGCCTCTCGAACGTGCAGCTCCCCGGACCGGCCTCCACCGCACTCCCTGCCTCCAGCTCCCGGCTCGGCCCGAACCGCTGCCCGTCCCCCGGGGTGCAGCGCAGCTTCAGCCGGAGCCCGACATCCGAGGCACTGGGGGTGAAGAGCTGCCCTCGACCGGCCTCCTCCCACCCAGCACCCGCAAGAGGTTCGGGACAGTCACCTGCTTCTACAGGGGCCTGATCCTCGTAGGGATCCGCTGGTGCCTGGGGCTGACCCGGCTCCTCGACCCCGGGCATCCCCAATACTTCACGGTACCAGACGAAGCGGCAGAGCTCGGGCCGGGCGAACTCGAGGCGCACCGCGGGGCAGAGCGGAAAGCCGGCTAACAGGCGGCTGGGCAGCTCCAACTGGAGGCAGCTTGGTGGGTTCCTTTGCACCAAGTAACGGGCCTCCCCCACCTCCAGCACCGCGCCGTCCCGCCACGCCTCGCCGTTCAGGGCCTCATCGGACACGGGCAGGCCGCGGTAGGTGAGGCGGACACAGGGAGGAGGATCTGGCTGCTGCTGTCGCCGGATCTTCTTGCTAGGGGCCCGGGTGGCGCTGGCGGCAATGCGAGCGAGGGCCCGGCCCAGAGGCTCGCTCTGCTCCCGCTGCAGGTGGCGGAGGCTGCCGGCCAACTCCAACGAGATGCTCAGCTTGGGCTCGGAGGGCAGAGCCCGGACCACGGCCCGCTCCATGCCGCCCAACCGGCTCAGCAGCACACGCACCGCACTCATAACGCTGCCGGCCGGCACCTGGGCCTAATGAATGCGGCGGGGGTGGGATCACTGACAGGGCGCAACCATCATGGAGAAGAAAAAAGGGGGTGCACAGGAGCTCTCATAGTTCATGACCGGACTCAACCGTCATAGGGGGCTCACCCCACCAGCCTTCCATCAGCACGCAGTGTCAATATCTGGACTCAATCAATATAAGGGGAGAGATCACCCCTACCAAGCTCCCCACAGCCCAGAGTGTCAGTGACTCCCTGCAGCCAATCACCATGCAGGGTTAGAAACATATTTAAACCGCATGCTCAGTAGCGTTTGTGCACAAGGCTGACACTCCAGTTACACCTGTGATTGTTATTATTATTATTATTATTGTTATTATTATTATTGTTATTAACGGCACATGCAGACACGCAGGCAGAATGTCTAAATGCAGCCTTTGTGTAAAAAAAGTTTGTTACTTTAATTATAAGGGAATAAAATATGTTTCCTATGGGGACAGTTAATTTTATTTGGGCTTCTCTGGATTTGGAAGGGTCAGTCATCCGGCCTCAGCGAATCAGCTACGGAATACGGTCAACAGGGGCACAGAAGCAAAAATACCCCACTTCAAAAATTTGTTCTGTAAATGGACACCGGGGGCAGAGTGGCCTTCTTTCCTCCTCTGATGCCCTTTCTTCCCTCCCCTGTACTCACTTTACTCCCCTGAACCCTCCTCCCCCGATGCCCCTCTCTCCTCCCCTGATGCCCCTCTTTTCTAGGAGGTCAGAATGTTTGCTGGGTATAAGGGTATCGCAGGGTTCTACTGCCCTAAATGCCCCGATAATGTGTATAGAAACAGCAGGAAACGGTATGATATCTCGGCTCCTAACACAGAATAAATAAATAAATAGGGCACACTGACAGTCTGGGTAAAGCCCTTTTTGGCTGTCTCAGTGTTGGGTACGAGGTGGCGCAATACACCCCAAGACTCATAAATGGTGGCTGTTGTATTTAATAACCCCCAGCGGTGGGTGTAACACTTTGTGACGTCACATACATGGGGTTACACACCAGCGGGTAAACCTATACCATGGCGCTGTACAAGAGGAGGACACAATGCACATGTTCAGATTGCGTCTAAAAACCTCAGCATTGTCCAGTATGCTCTGTGGGGGAGAGAGGATTTACAGTCGCTCATGCCTTTGGTAAATAAAGGGTTACATTGCTGTATTTTGGTCACTGAAACGCATGCATCTAAGCAAAGGGTTAACTCATTGCATTTAGGTGACTGTACATGCCTCTGGTAAATAAAGGGTTAACTCTTTGCACTGTGCATGCCTCTGGTAAATATAGGGTTAACCCACTACATTTCTTTGGCTGAGGCAACTAAAGGGTTACTCCGGCTCCCTGCCCTAAGGAGTGCTGAGGGTAGGCGTTTCCTGCACCAACCACGCCCCAATTAACAGTGATTCTGAGGCACTCCCTCTCAACGTCCCACCCCCGTAACCCATGGCAACCGTTTTGTTTCATGGCAGAGAGGGGTCCTGTGATGGTGAGCGCACAGGCTGAGCCCCGAGCCACGAACTGCACCCAGCACAGGGGTAAGACATGGAGCTAAATGCCACTGGCCATGAAATACTGCCCCAGGCAGGGGAGCCCAAGAGCCCACAGGGTAACTTTACTGCAGGTCACCACAAAGGGTTTAACTTAACTGTTTATAACTATATATAAATTAAACTATAGTCCAGACACTGGAAGTTTACCCAAATACCCCTCACAGGGGTATATAGATAATCCCTAGATTCTGCCCCGGTGCCAACATACTGTTCTGTGAGGCCACAAAAAACAAATCAGGGCCACAATACTGGGGGCCGCAACCAGAGTGCCCCGGGCTGGACCCCACTTTACCCCAACTTCAGGTTAATCCCCCTGCGTCATTTCTGCTGCAAATATCATTATCACTGTAATCATTATTATTGCTATCGTTATTGTTATTATTATTGTTATCATCATTGTTATTGTTATTATTATTGTTATCATCATTGTTATTGTTATTATTATTATTTTTAGTGTTGTTGTTTTTGTTGTTATTTTCCTAATGCTTCCCGTCTGCCCTCCTGCGCACCTTCATGTATCTGATGTGTCAGGACGTACCAGCCCCGGCCCCGGCACTCCGGGCTCCTGTGTCTGTTATAACCTGTAACTCCTTTTCTTATTTATAGATGGATTCTAGTAAAACGTCTCAGCTGCCCCCCGGGGAGGGTCTCAATATCCGACTGCCCCCTCTTACCCTACCTGTGACTTCGACAGCCCGGAGCCCGCCCGCTAACAAACTGATGAACTACCGAAGATCTAAAGAACAGCAGAAGATCCTGAATGATATAATGTGAGTGAACCGTGCGGTCAGGGCCCGGGGCCACAGACGCGGGGCACTAATGCTGGGGCCGCAGGGCACTAACGCTGGGGCCACAGACGTGGGGCACTAACGCTGGGGCCACAGACGCGGGGCACTAACGCTGGGGCCACAGACGCGGGGCACTAACGCTGGGGCCACAGACGCAGGGCACTAATGCTGGGGCCGCAGGGCACTAACGCTGGGGCCACAGACGCGGGGCACTAACGATGGGGCCTGGGGGGGTTAACATCGACATTTACACTGCAGAGAGTACCTGCTACTTCCACTTTTATTATTATTATATTATATAGAGCCACCATATTCCACAGCGCTGTACAAAAAAAATTAAATACTTCTTAATAAATAGTTTTGACTGAAAGGGACCGAATTTGCCTGTTTCATGAAAACATTGAGCTGCGAATCTTAATTCCAACCTCTGCCGCAGAATCAAAAAGGCTTTGAAAGCCTACGAGGAAACAATGAAGGAGCAGAAAAAGAGGGTCCCCTCGCCCCCTGAACCACAACTGCCGGCCACCGTAAGTGTCACGCGTGTTACGTGTCCGCTCTTGGCTTCTGATGCTTCAGAAGCTCTGGATACAGAATTGTTTGTGAACCTGGCGGAATTCCGGTTAATAACTTCTTTTCCAATTCTTGTTTCCCCCGCCAGATGAACAGCGAGCAGAGGAGGCGCAGGGTGAGTAAACTTATGAACAGACAAAGTGAAGAAATCCTAAAAAAATCCAAGAACGATCATCCAAAAACTTTAAATCCCATCCCAACTCTAAAAGTCGTTGTTTGAAGCCCCCGCCCACCTTGTATTTTCCGGCTCTGTAGTTTGCATCCCGTTATTTCAGTTGATTCTCGGACGCTTGTCTTCTCCTCCAGATGAATTACTTGTTCATGAAGAGGTGTGTGGAGAGCAACCCCGTGGTGCCCATCCAGCGGCACTGGTTAGACTCCATGCTGTCCCTGGTGCCGGCATCTTTACGTCAGGGCAAGACGCGAGAAAGCCTGGTTACAGAACTACTGGAGGAAGTGTCGCAAGAGTTCGAGAGCAGCATGAAGAAACATCTTGGTGAGAAAACCTCATGTCCTTCAGCGGCTTCTGCCATCAAACGCCACCAGTTGTGGTCCGTATGGTGGGAGATGTGGTCAATGGACGGGATACGGACTCAATGTCCAGCTCAAGGATGGGTTCTCATATGAATAGAGAGCTATAATTCACACGCTGTTCTGTTTGTAGCGTCATGGCGGTGGGAAGAGTTCTATTACGCTGTGGTAGGATTAATTTGTGTTAATGGATCTCACTGGGAAAGATACTGGCCCAACTGTGGTCCTCTTTTTCCACGGACAGAACTTACGGTCCACAAGAACCTTATCAGATATTCATGAGAAGGTGGCATCCTTGGTATAAAATGTTTCTTGTCTCTTGACGTTTCATTGTTTCTGTTTCCCGGCGACAGTGAGAAGTTTTCTAGTGAAGCCGGAAGTGAAAGGACTCGAAGCAGAAGAATCCGGCCCGTTACCCGAGTCCGCACTGTGAGTATCTCGCAGATAATGTTTCATGATGGCAGCACCTTCAGCTCACTAACTGAATACAACCCCCATGATCCTCTGCTGCATTGTGTTGGGAATTGTAGTTTAAGAAGAGCTGGGTTTTTTTGCCAGGGGTCCGTGTTTTGTCCTCCTTTGACTTAACGCATTTCTGTAACAATGAAATTGGGCGATTTCCCATTAGGCCAGTGGATGATGTAGAGATCCCAAGTCTCCCGGAAATTCCAGGAGTCTCCCAGAAATCTTTTTGTTTTTCCCACCTTCTAACACACGCGAGGATATCACTCTTTCTCACTCGCTCTCTCTCAATGTCTCTCTACCTTCTCCACTGACCGCTCTCATGCGGCTATGCTTCTTCTCTTGCCTCTTCTTGTTCTTCTGTCTTCTTTCTTTGTCCGCTTCTCCCCGGTATCAGCTCCATTAAGCAGGGCTCCCGGAGTGCTTCCGCAAAAGGGCAGGGCCTCCGTACACACCCTCTCCCCAGTTGAAGGTCTCCGTGGCTCCGCCTTTTTGCGAGAGTACTCCAAGAGCCCAAAATATGGCTGACGGATCCTCGGAGTAAGAGAAGCGTTTCTGCAAATCTCTTTCTCAGACCCCATTTTCCGAACTTGGGACCTCTGATAATGTTACTTGTTGTTCTCAATATCGTGAAGTTTCTCTTCCTGCTCTCTTAATTCAAGGGGTCTGGATTTCTCACGGCCCTGGCACCAGAGCTTTGTGGCAGCACGGCGTGAAATTAAAACCAACCTGCACATTCTCCATCCCACCCTGAGGACCATACTGGACCTGGGCTACACTACGCTCTCCAAGATGCTGATCGTTGATCTGTCCGAGTACAGGTGATACAGCTCACTTCCGTTATATGAAGCCCCCAACTTATGCCCACCGGCAGGGGAGTTTGCCCATGTCCCATAACACTTCTTTTAATGTTGCTCCAGGGCCAAGGGGTGCGTCGAATGTGAATCGTTAAAAAACAACGTCTCTTTAGCATGCGCGAAGATGGAGGAGAAGCTGCTTAATACCTGGTACCCAAAAGTTATCAACCTTTTCACTAGCAAAGAAGCCCTGCGCGACGTCAGAGCAGACAAAATCGATTCCTTCTACAGCTGCGTCTCCACTCTCATGTCAAATCAGGCAAGTCATATAAATAAAGCCCGTACATAGCGCTCTAATTTATTAAAAACATCACAAAACGTAAACTGCTCCAAAATTCGCTCCGTTACCGGCATAAGACGACGCTTACTCCTACCGACCATAGAGGCTCCGCGTTATAATAGGTCTTTTGTCTGAATTGTGTCTTCTCTGTTTCATCGTCGGGAGCAGCTGAAAGACCTGTTGAAAAGGAGCGTGGAGGCGTTTGTGAGGTTATTTGATCCCCTGGATACAAGATGGCTGCCGCTGTTCAAGATGGAACTGACTTTCGATGACGAGAAAATGGATTTTTATCCAAGTTTCCAAGACCTGGAAGAAGCTGTTTTATTTATTGCGACCCAGATATCAAATACACTACAGGTATAGCAGACGGCTAGCAAATGTATGGATCGAAAACTTTTACACAATTTCATCGTGCCCTTGAATATTTTTGACCTATGCGATCACAGATTTTGCCTTGTTTTAAAGGATTTGTCATTACATATTGATATATTTAAAGGTGTATAAATTTATTTATATCACCTCCGTTTCAGAACGTTCAAAGCGTCCAGTCGTGGTTGGCAGGAGGTACTACGGTCCAAATTATCGAGGCAAAGCTCCCCCACCATATCATCCAATGGGCCTTCACAAAGCTGAAGGAGGCAGTCCGGGAAAACCTGGAAGGGCCCAAGAAGCATTACGAAACCTACGGTAAGATAGAGTTACACCGCTGGGGGTACTCCGAGTGGCCCCCGTCTGGTCTATTAAAGGACATCTTATTTTATAGTTGAAAGCTTCAGCTGGTTGGTGGACGGCACGGCTTCTCAGCAGGTGGATGCTTTTCTTACAGAAGATCACAGCTTTCAGGAATACACAGCAGTGAGTATCCATACCGAGCACTACCCGCCATGCTGTAATTGAGGTTTAGACACGCAGATCTGGGGTAGCTTTGGGTATCCTGAGGTCCCTGGGGCGTTACCTTCGGCCCCGGTATTATAAGCATGCGCAGCTCACTGCCTGGAATCTCTTTACCGTTGTCTCTTAGCGTATAGAGCAGTTCCACAAACTGGCGAAGAACATCGCGAGTCTGCCGGCGCGGGAACATTTCTCCATGGTGCAGCTGGACTGCGACGATCTGAAGAGCGGCTTGTCGGATAAGGCCAAAGGCTTCGCAACTAAGTTACTGGAGAGACTGGTGACAAACCACAGAGAGGAGAACGAGAAGTGAGTCACTTTTAGCAGGCCATGATTTCCATCATACGGAAAATATCTGTGTAAATGACATTGTAATGAAATATTTCCCATGTATTTCACCGCATTAATGCGTCTTATTATATTCCAGAATCTGCAGAGAGTTTGAGATGATTAAAGAACAAGCGCTGAAGGTTCCTATAACCACGGAAGACGTGATAGAGGAGATCATGTTTGTCGAGAAAGTCAAGACGATAGGCCTTGTGGAGCTAAAAGCGCGTATCGCGGTAAGCAGGTTGCGTTTGATGTCATAAGCAGAAGATACAATGTTTATCGTGTAGATTAAACGCACCGGCCATCACTTCTCATCGGGGATCATGAGCTACAATGTTTCGCGGATTCCACCAATATCCCGACATCCATTGTTGAGTTGGTTAATGGGTCAATAACCCTCACAGGGGATTTAAGGCACCGCAAATAATAAAACCCCATATTAATGACACTTCTGCCCCCAACCAGGTCCAGACACTCTAAGAATGATCTGGTAACTGGGAATCTCTTCCTCTTTGTCTTGATGATAACTAATTATAATTTTATTAATTACATTTACAGGAGAGCCAGCGGAGGATGAATTATCTTTTGGATGTTTTTATTTTCACGTCTGAAGATCTGGCCCTGAATTCGGTAGTGCTGCTCTGGCCTCAGAACATTAACCCCGTCTTTGATGAAAATGATGAGGTAGCGTAAATCTAAATTCTCAATACATCTGTCAAATTAGTAAAGGAGAATATAGGAGCTGCTGTGATTACGATTTAATAGAAGAAGCACTTTAGTTTTTTTTATCTCATTTTTATTAAAAATATTCTTTTTTATATATATATTTAGACAATAGTAGAAAGGGTTCTTTTGTCAGTTGTAACATCCGTTGTAATTGGCAGAAACAGAGCTTATAGTTAAGTTGTCTCAAAAGCGACAAAATCAAGGCTATGTCATATTTGTTTATTATACGACCTGATATTCACGTAAATGAAGTATGGTTTGGGTAATAATCCCGTCATGATGTATCACGACAGCTGATTGAAAAAGCCAAGCGAAAAGGCGAGGGCGAATTATTGGCCAAACGAGAGAAACTGATGCTGGAGCTGGAGAAACTTTCCCAGCGGATGGAAGAATTCACCGAATGTTCGGAATTGGATATGGTGCATCAGGTACGCTGGAGGTGTCGTCGCTTCACGTAATGCTCTATTTCCACCCGATGAGACTGCAAATGTATTCTTGATTAATAGATTAATAGTGTAATTATAGAATTACTATTAATGAATGATTGGATGGCTGTCCCTTCCGATGCTGATAGAAAATAAAACATTTTATGTGATTTAAGTCCCTTTAAACTGGAAGAGAAATGAGAAGCCTCTGATTTGTTTGGACATCACGAAGAGACAGGCAGAGCTTTAGAGTGCTTTACTTATTACAGAGATGAGCCAAGACTCATGAAAATGTATATAATCGACTGAAATATCTTGTTCTGAGAAAGAAAAAAATGTATGAATACCGTTTTGCTGTTTCAGTATGTAACAGATGTGAGGACCGTGCAGAAGCGTATCGCGGACGCAGAGGAGGCCATAACGTTTATTAACAAAGAAGAGGCTCTGTATAAATGGGATCTGACATCCTACCCCGAGCTGGATTTCTTAAAAGTCAACATTGAGCCGTATCAGAAAATCTTCGGGCTGATCTATAAGTGGCAGAGAACTGAGAAAAGGTGCAGCTTTCTGAATTTATTTATTTCTTAAATTATTCGCAGCAATAAAAACTCTAGAATGACCGGCATATGAGTGGAAAGTAACTCCTGTTTTATAGGAAAGTCATTTGATGTTGATTTTTTTTTTTTTTTTTAAATATATTTTTTAACTGCCCTCCAGATGGATGGACGGGGCGTTCCTTGACCTGAATGGAGAAAGCATGGAAGCCGAGGTGGAAGAGTTTTTCAGGGAGGTCTATAAGATGATGAAGTTATTTCAGCAGAAGCAGAAGAAGGCTGAGAAGGAGGAGAAAAAGTCAACTCGTCACCGGACACTCACCGAGGAGGCAGTTGAGAAGGAGAAGAAAGAGAACTCTACGGTGCAAATGTGCTCCGTGGTGATGGAGCAAATCAAGACATTCAAGGTACAAGACAATGTCTTTGGAGTGCTTGGAATTCGAGCTTAGAGGAATTGACTATATAGCATGTCCAGAATCTGTGGTGCCCTGAACACAGACCATTTTGGGGCAAACTACATGAATTCCCCTATTCACACTATTGAGGTGTCAAGGTGACCCCTCCATTGGGTGCTGAAACTAGATGAGACGAGAATCAAGTCTCGTGTCTAAGGGACATTTCAGAATATTTAGCTTTCCCTACCTGGGGTTTTTTACAAATAAATATTTTTAATTTTTTTTTAATTTTCTTTTAAATATAAGAAATGTAACTCCCTAGAATGAGAAGATAATTTGTGTGTAACATGGTATGGTCCACGAATGTCTCCTCCGCAGGAATATATCCCTCTGGTCAGCATCCTTTGTAATCCAGGGATCCGTCCCCGTCACTGGAGTCAGATTTCGCAGATTGTGAGCTACGACATGACTCCCAACTCTGGAACCACACTGAGAAAGGTTTTGAAGCAGAATTTGGCTCCATACTTGGATAAGTTTGAGCAAATCAGCGCTGCGGCCAGCAAGGTAAAAATACAATATTACATATTATTAACAAGAATAATGGAAGCTAGCGGTTTAACTAAGATTCTAGTTTCTGCCAAAAAAATAAGTTATTGAAACCAAATCAAAAATTAAAAAAAAAAAATAACATTTTGATTAAAACCATTTCAGCAGCTGCACTGATACATTTCTGATAATTTTTTAACTTATGCCCCAGATCTGATCATTGTTCTCCCAGTAAACAGTAAATGACTGTTACAGAATGGATTTACCATCAATTAAATAAGAGAACATTGGGACATCCTGCAGCCTCCTCTTAAAATTGATTTTTTTTATACAATTTTTTTTATATATTTATCTTACTTTGAAGACTTTTGTGCCAAGTTTCCATGTTACATAGTGATTCGACGATAGAAAACAATATTTGTAGTCATCATCGTCATCGTCTTTGCCCACAGGAGTTCTCTCTGGAGAAGGCTATGCACACCATGGAGGACGCGTGGGAAAACATTTCATTTAACACCAGCGCCTATCGGGAGTCTGGGGTCTCCATCCTGTCTGCGGTAGACGAAATTCAGAGCACTCTAGATGATCAAATCATAAAGACGCAGACAATGAGGGGATCCCCATTCATCAAGCCGTTCGAGAAGGAAATAAAGGCACGTCAAATAATATCTATCATTATTAATACATTGTATCCTACATGTCCTAAACTCCAGAGATTATCAGACTCCTCTATCCTGGATAAATGATATAAAACATGTAACAGAAATTTAAAAACATTGAGCCAATCAGAACGAGGAGTCCGTTAATTTGTCACTCACCATGAGATGGCCCTGGCATGGAAGTGGACACAACAAGTCTTCAAATAATTTGAATAATTTATGAAAGGGATTTTTTTTTACTTAAAAACCTAATGTTTTAACTCTTGTCCTCAGCGATGGGAAGAGCGTCTGATACATGTTCAAGAGACCATAGATGAATGGCTGAAGGTCCAGGCGCAGTGGCTCTACCTGGAGCCCATCTTCTCCTCCGAAGACATCATGCAGCAGATGCCTGAAGAAGGACGGCTCTTCCAGACGGTGGACAGGAACTGGAGGGAGATCATGAAGCATTGCGTGAAGGATCCAAAGGTGATCACTGAAAAAAACTATGCATTAATCATCAGAGCGTACAAAAAAAAAGATTTAAACAAGATTAAAGATTTAAACAAGTTACTTGAGCCCGCATTGGAGCCAGATTTAATTCTAAAATAGATAAAAATTCTAGAATTTTTCCAGAAAAGACAAATAATAGAATTTTTTTAAATTCCAGGTTCTCAACGCAACCTCGATGACGGGGCTTTTAGAAAAACTACAAGACAGCAATTTGCTCTTGGACAAAATCATGAAGGGTTTAAACGCTTACCTGGAGAAAAAGAGACTTTTCTTTCCACGGTACGATATCTGCTGCGAAACGAGATATTCTGCAGGTTCCGCTCAAAAAATCCAAAGTGTCGCGTTCTACGCCGTAGCTACGTGACAACATCCAAACCCGAGAAACGTTTCTTCCGAAACAAAGTCTTACAGAACATTCCGATGGTTTATTTTAGCTGACGTTTTTCTGCTTCTTCGACTCACGAAACACAATCTTTCGTTGCAGTTTTTTCTTTCTGTCTAACGACGAAATGCTAGAAATCCTGTCGGAAACCAAGGATCCCCTGCGCGTCCAGCCGCATTTAAAAAAGTGTTTCGAAGGTATCGCTAAGTTGGAATTCCTCCCCAATCTTGATATTAAAGCCATGTACAGCACAGAAGGGGAGCGAGTGGAGCTAATCCAAATCATTTCCACATCGGAAGCTCGAGGGGCCGTGGAGAAATGGCTAATCCAAGTGGAGGACATTATGTTGCGTAGCGTACGCGATGTCATCGCACGGTCAAGAGAGGCATGTGTCTTTATTTACTCGAATAAATAGACTTAATAGACTTGTCATTAATGATATCAAGCTGTTAAAATGTACTTTTATTTCCATAAAAAAGGCTTATCCTGAAACCCCTAGGAAAGATTGGGTGAGAGAATGGCCGGGACAGGTCGTCCTCTGCGTCTCCCAAATGTACTGGACGAGCGAGGTCCACGAGGCCATCCGCAGTGGCCCGGAGGTAAGACCGGCTTCTTCTATGTAGACCAACATCTTGGCCTTTGGTGAATTGACGCGTTGCGTATGTCCGATTGTCATCAGAAAGATGTTTCATATCTCAATTCCTCGGTCTAGGGCCTGAAGAGTTACTACGAGTCCCTCCAGTTACAGCTTAATGACATCGTCGAACTGGTGAGAGGCAAGTTATCTAAACAGACGCGGATCACGCTGGGGGCTCTGGTCACCATCGATGTCCATGCCCGAGATGTAGTCATGGATATGATTGAAACGGGTAAGATTTGACTCATTGTAGAATATGTTCCTGTGTATACATGTGTATTTTATCTTTTTCATCATGAATTTACATGTGGTTGTGGGTTTACTCTCAGAGTTTTTACATAATCTACCCTGTCCCGCAGGTGTCACTCATGAGACAGACTTCCAGTGGCTGTCCCAGCTGCGCTATTACTGGGAGAACGAGAATGCGCGAGTGCGGATCATTAACTGTAACGTGAAATATGCTTACGAGTATCTGGGCAACTCTCCGCGGCTCGTCATTACCCCACTGACGGACAGGTGCTACAGAACCTTGGTACGATTAAGAGGGGTGTTTTATTTTTTCCACGAGCAGCATAAGAGTCATAAACATCTGGGACATCCAGCTCAGAAAGACCTTCACCGGTTACAATAGGAGGCTGTCCACAGACCAGCTCGCTTTATGGCGGACCTACGTTACCGATAGTAGGGTTTGCCTACCAGCCATTTACAGTCTAGCAGGAGGGGGCAGGAGGTAGATGCCTCCAATGAATCATGTCCTTTGATGGTGATTCTAATAGACACCATGGGCCCCGGGATATTTTGCTATAGTGGACAAACACCTGGCAATGTGGGCCAAACACAAGCTGTCCCTGGGCATTCCAACCTCATCTCCATTCTCCCTTCATGAGACTAGAGACGGCTATTTGGTCACCCATATGTTTTGGTCCTTGTTGTGATAGGTAGATGCTTTTTGTTAGTACTTGAGTCTATCTGTCCAGTAATGTGCAGCGTTTTATTTGGTAGATCGGTGCCTTTTATCTTAATCTTGGGGGAGCTCCGGAGGGTCCGGCAGGGACAGGAAAAACCGAGACCACCAAAGATTTGGCCAAAGCTCTGGCTGTGCAGTGCGTGGTCTTCAACTGCTCCGATGGTCTGGATTACATAGCCATGTCCAAGGTGCGTTCACCTCCGGTAACAACAAGGAAACCATTGAGGATGCTTCCAAATAATTTCTAATAATTAAAAAAAAAACAAAGAAAAATAATATTTATTAATGTTTTCCTAACCATGCAATTTTCTTGGGGTTCACTTAAATTGCGTCTGCTTCCATCTTAATGTCTTATCTTTTCCTGTGTGTGCATCATAATTTCCTGTTGTTTTTTTACATCACTTCCTGCATATTCACTCTTCATCTTTCTCATTACTTTATCGTACTTTTTCTGTTTGTTTTCTCACCACTTCCCATATGTTCTAATTACCTCCCATATGCCCTCATTGCTTCCTGTATGCCCTCATTACTTCCTGTATAATTCTCCACTACTTCCCATACATTTCCCATCACTTTATCTAAGTTGTCCTACCGTTTCCCGCAGTTTTTTAAGGGTCTGGCCTCGTCGGGGGCCTGGGCATGTTTCGATGAGTTTAACCGCATCGAGCTGGAAGTGCTGTCGGTCGTGGCTCAGCAGATCCTCTGCATCCAGAGAGCCATCCAAACCAAGATGGAAATGTTTAACTTTGAAGGCACCGAACTAAAGCTGAACCCTAACTGCTTCGTCGCCATCACCATGAATCCAGGCTATGCCGGCCGCTCCGAGTTGCCGGACAACCTTAAGGTAAAACATACCATTGGTCTCCATAAGACGTGTCCTTCAAGGGTTGACCTTTAAATGCGGTGTAAGGATTGCTATCAGGTATAGTAGATGTTTCAAACCTCTGTTATCATTTTATTTTACATTGTCATCTGACGAAGCACCTCCTTCTTCTGTTTCTCAACCCCTTTCAGGTTCTCTTTAGAACTGTGGCCATGATGGTCCCCAACTACGCCCTTATCGCCGAGATCTCCCTCTATTCTTATGGTTTCCTCCATGCTAAGCCCCTCTCGGTGAAGATTGTGATGACCTACAGGCTGTGCTCGGAGCAGCTCTCCTCTCAGTTCCACTACGACTACGGGATGCGGGCCGTCAAGGCCGTTCTAGTGGCTGCCGGCAACCTCAAGCTAAAGTATCCAGAGGAGAACGAAGATATACTTGTACGTTTCCACCCCGGATACATTTATGGGTCAAAGCTAAATATTTTATAGTTTTATCAAGATCTTTGTGGGCATAAATAGAAGAAAATGCAAACATCTAAATAATCTATTTCTTTACCTAATTTAGCTTCTGAGATCAATCAAGGATGTAAATGAGCCCAAATTTTTGTCCCATGATATCCCGCTGTTTAACGGAATCACCAGCGACCTTTTTCCTGGTATCCAACTTCCTGAAGCCGATTACAAAGTAAGCGAAGGTCTCCGGCAGTGATCAGCCGGTTCATTATTTGTATTTATGATCAATATTACTATTAAAACACGGGCTTTAGTAACATTGCCAGTGACACGTATGTCACGTATGTCATGATACCTCTGCTTTTTGTACAGGATTTACTGGCGTGTGCCCACGAATGCTGCGTCAGACACAACGTCCAGCCGGAGGCGGTCTTCTTAGAGAAAATGATACAGACCTATGAGATGATGATCGTAAGACACGGGTGAGATTAGAAAATAGTATAGCTTGGGCAATATCTTACATTTTCTCGAAATTTAGGTCTTGGAAATATTTTTTGTGGTTCCAAACCCTTAACGGCGTCATTTTCCGTTTGGTCGCGCAGTTTTATGTTGGTCGGAGAACCGTTTTCGGGTAAAACGAAGGTCCTTCAGGTTTTGGCCGATACCCTCTCCCTCATGAACGAAAAAGGCTGCGAGGAAGAAAAGGTCGTATACAGGACGGTGAACCCCAAATCCATCACCATGGGGCAGCTTTTCGGGCAGTTTGACCCGGTGTCACACGAGGTATCGTAAACCGAGCGCTAGCCGAGCGTCCGCCGATAAAACTGATCAAACAGGAGAATGTAGAGAATTTCTGTACTATGATGTAATAACTTATGACAGGAGCGCGTCCTCCTTCTCGTTGCAGTGGACCGACGGTATAGTCGCCAATACTTTCCGTGAGTTCGCGTTATCCGACACCCCTGAACGCAAATGGGTCGTGTTCGACGGGCCGATCGATACTCTGTGGATAGAGAGTATGAACACCGTGCTGGACGATAACAAAAAGGTAACATTGTGTCTAATAATTCGAAGAAACACAACGTTTGTAGCATTTTATTTCTGAATCCTGCCCAGAACTATTTGTGTAATCAATCTGAATGCCTCCTTTTATCTGGGACTCCTTAATTCTAGCTTGTAGTCATGTGACGCAAGCAATGACTACTGATGACTGGCTGAAAGACTTTTCTTAAACCTCAACTACTCCAAATGGTTCGGTCCTAACGATTGTATTATTTATCACCAGTAGGAGAGATTTGTTATTGATCTGTGGTTCGATGAAAAATGAATAATATATTATTGCCCCAATTAAGCCCGTTCTTAATTATGTTATGTAGGCAGTCTTAATAATAATAATAATAATAATAGTGATAATAATAATAATAATAACACATTTTATTAATATCTTGCCAGCTTTGCTTGATGAGTGGGGAGATTATTCAAATGTCTCCGCAAATGAGTCTGATCTTTGAAGCAATGGACCTGTCCCAGGCTTCGGTAAGTTGAAATCTGATGAATAATTAATACTCGGGTGTCAGGGAATCTTGGAGTTGGGGTATTAACTGAGTGTCACCCCACAGCCTGCCACGGTGAGCCGCTGTGGTATGATCTACCTGGAGCCCTTACAGTTGGGCTGGATGCCATTGGTGAAGTCGTGGCTGAACACCGTCCCCGAGGCGCTGCGGAGTAAAGAGCATCTTCCGCTCCTCAAGGAGCTTTTCCGTTGGCTGGTTCCTCCGGCGCTGCGGTTTCTGCGCAAACAGTGCAAGGTACGTACAGAGCGCGGAACTCCAAGCGAAAAAAGAGCATTTTGAGCGCAAAATATACAGTACATTTGGGTGAAAAAACATGTTTTTGTTATTATGAGTCTCCTGTTGGTGCCTCCTCTTTACACACATTTGATTTTAGGAAAAATTGTAATAATAGTTTCATTTATTTTAATAATGAGTTATGGCGTTCGCGCCCCACGCGTTGCACACAATTAACCTGTTACGTGTCTCGTTTCTGCGCAGGAACTGGTCTCGTCGAGCGACAGCAATGTTGTGGTCTCACTCACCAGACTCTTCGAAATGCTGCTTTTTGACGCGGTCGGCGAGGAGCCGACGAATAAAAACATCCGGATCTGGATAATGGTGCGTGGCCCGGCTGCCTGTCCCTTTAACACCATCCTTTAGTCCTGTCCCAAAGCGGGCTTAATCCGAAAGGGTGCCGGGGCAGAAGGGCATTTCACGTAGCAGTCAACATAACCAGCAATGGATTTCCTTCCGAGGGCTTTATCCCCATGATACTAGAAACCCTCAAAGGGGATTAATCCAGAAAGGGTCTAGTTAAGGTGGAAATGCTTTCTGAAGAAGACTTGGGCTACATCTCAGCCTTGCTGCCTCCTCCATACACGGAATTTTAAAAAATATATTCTGTGATTTTAATTATTCCAAATAGGGCAACCGATTAGTGGGGTTGTAACAACTGTCCATGCAATGCGCTCCTTATATTCCGCGTATGGCCTGTAAGAACGGCTGACAGGCCCAGCGTGATGCGTCTCTGTTCTTTTCACAGGCGTGCTTTGCTTTTTCCATGACGTGGTCCATCGGCGGCTGCTGCGACTCCGACAGTCGGGTTAAATTTGATGCGTTTTTGAAAGAGATCGTATCGGGGAAATCCGAGGGGAACCCGGTGCCGTCCGCCGTGGGCAAGTGGGAATGTCCGCTGGATGATAAAGGCTTGGTTTATGACTTCATGTACGAGGTGAATAAATGACAGTGTTACCTATAAACATTTATCGATTCCATTGCTCTGTTTATGAAGTCGTGATACATGGTAATCGTCACCATTAGCAGAGCTCGGCCAGCTTTCATACGATTACAGCCGGCTTATAAACCAGCCGTGGGTTTCAGATAAACCTTTTCCGCGTTGGCAAAACCCCATATATTGGCCTCCAAATATATACAAAAAAATAATGTATGAAAATAAGGAAATTTCAGGCTGTGACATAATTTGCAAAAGGGTTTTATAACCATTAATTAGCCTTTTAAACTTAAACTTGGATCAGTGAACACAACGTGCCATTGGAGCACAGGATTGATGGGAGTGATGGGAGTGATTAAGGGTCTCTGTACGCCTATGAAGAGATTCCATTAAAAATCAGTCGTTTCCAGCTACAATAGTCATTTACAACATTAACCCCCTCTGCGCTGGATTTCATGTTATTGTAATGGACAAAATCTGCTTTTCTTTAAAAAACAAGGACATTTCTAAGTGACCCCAAACTTTTGAATGGTGGTGTGTGTATATATATTGAGCAGGTTCCTCCCCTCCTAAGCCCAAATTGTTGCTCAAAGACTTTTCTCCTCTCCCCAGCTGAAAAGCCGCGGCCGCTGGGTTCACTGGAACGAGTTCATCAGAAACGCAAACATTGGAGACAAAAACACAAATATTCAGGACATTATCGTCCCGACGATGGACACCGTGAGATACACGTTCCTGATGGAGCTCTGCATCAGACACGCCAAGTGAGTAATGGGGTCCTGACGGACACAAAATGCCACGTTTGGGGAACATCTCCAAAGGTGACAACGGAATGTTCACAGCGGAAAGTTCATCTACAAGTAACATTAACCTTACCCAACATTCTATCTCCGCATTTGAATGGCGTCAGGGCGACGGAGGGATTTAAATGGCTAATAGCTTCATTAATTAACAAACGCTTCCTTCTCACAGACCTTTGTTATTTGTGGGCCCGACCGGCACAGGGAAATCAGTTTATGTGAAGGACAAGTTAATGAACAACTTGGATAAAGAAAAGTTCTTTCCTTTCTTTATCAATTTCTCGGCTCGGACCAGCGCCAACCAGATCCAGGTCAGTGTCCTCTCCTCATTACCAGTCCTTACACAATTTTAGAGATGTCAATGTTTTAGCAATCTCTTAATAATTATTAATAAGACTCACGAGGATGATAGAGAAACTAACGTTCTCCTTTCCACCCAACAAAGTCCTCAAAATTCTATGATGAGGAGCTGGGATACTATGGGTTGGAGAAGACATCTTCAGTGTCTGGAAAGCTCCAGAATCCTGGACAGTGGTGTCCATGGGGTACGGATGCTGGAAGACTGCATGTCTTGCTTTAGAGACACATTTGGGTTAGAAGAACATCAACCACGTCAACAGAAACAAAGACCTTTTCCGACCGTTTTCCCGTCTCTAATGTATGCTCCTTTCAGAACATCGTCATGGACAGGCTGGATAAAAGGCGTAAAGGCGTGTACGGGCCTCCCGTGGGGAAGAAATGCGTCATTTTCGTTGATGATATGAACATGCCTGCCTTAGAGAAATATGGAGCCCAGCCGCCCATCGAACTGTTGAGACAGTTTTTTGACCACGGAAATTGGTAAATACTTTAATGACATTGTGACGGTGCCGGGTGTGATGGAACCTGTCGTGAGTTTTTTCAGTGTTTGTAAATCTAGGTTAAAGTTGTATAATTTCATGTTTTTAGGTATGATGTGAAGGACACCTCCAAGATCTCCCTCATTGACGTGCAGCTGTTGGGCGCGATGGGTCCCCCTGGTGGCGGGAGGAATGCTGTGACCCCGAGATTTTTACGCCACTTCAACTTGTTCACCATTAATGCTTTCAGCGACGAGACAATGATCCGCATCTTCTCCGCCGTGGTCTCTTTTTACCTTAGAAATAACGAGTTCTCACCTGACTTCTTCACCGTTGGCAACCAGATTGTTAGCGGCACGATGGAGGTGAGATAGTGAGATCACGGGTATTTATATTCTACGGTTTATATATATATATTTATATATAGGATAATAAAATGTAACATATGAGTGAACATAGAGCTCCATATATCGCAAACCCACAGAGGTCACGTCTCGTCAAGCTGACAACCCACCCAGACCTAAAGAATTCAGTCCTAGGACTTACCGAGGGATTGTAGGCTCTGTGGTTGAGAAGGACAGACTTTCTTAAGGTCTGACCAGTTGCTCGGTCTTTGGGTTCTATCCGTCGGATGTCAGAATTATCTCGGTAAAGATAGAAAACGCTAATTTCCATTTTTTTCCGTTTGATTAGCTCGGCCTCCTTAAGGTCCCCACAGGTTGGACGCCATATTTTAAGGATGATGCGGTTGATTCTGTGCTCGGTTTCCGCGCCGTCTCTTGACGCTTTAATCGTATAATCCTTCTTTTAATCAAAGGTGTATAAAAAAGCTATGGAGAACCTGCTGCCCACCCCAGCGAAGTCCCATTACACGTTCAATCTGCGGGACTTCTCCCGCGTCATCCAGGGCTGTCTGCTGATCAAGAAAGAATCGGTGGAAAGTAAGCTCGTCATGGTGCGCCTCTTCGTGCACGAAGTCCTGCGGGTGTTTTATGATCGGTTAGTCGATGACGACGACAGATCCTGGCTCTTTAGATTAATCAAGGACGTGGTGAAAGATAATTTCAAGGAAAATTTCGACTCGGTGTTCGAGCATCTTAAACAAGGCAACGACCCCGTGAGTATCGGAATATCCGCCATAATTGTCTTTGTCACAATAAGGTGGACGGAGGACTTGATTGCAGATATACACAACAGTTCAAAAGTTTGGGGTCACTTAGAAAATCTTCCTTGTTTTTGAAAGAAAATCAAATTTTGTCCATTAAAATAACATGAAATGGATCAGAAATCCAGCGCAGACGGGGTTAATGCTGTAAATGACTATTGTAGCATTAATTTTTTAATGGAATCTCTTCATAGGCGTACAGAGGCCCTTTATCACTCCCATCACTCCTGTGTTCCAATGGCCCTTTATCACTCCCATCACTCCTGTGTTCCAATGGCCCTTTATCACTCCCATCACTCCTGTGTTCCAATGGCCCTTTATCACTCCCATCACTCCTGTGTTCCAATGGCGCTTTATCACTCCCATCACTCCTGTGTTCCAATGGCCCTTTATCACTCCCATCACTCCTGTGTTCCAAGGCCCTTTATCACTCCCATCACTCCTGTGTTCCAAGGCCCTTTATCACTCCCATCACTCCTGTGTTCCAATGGCCCTTTATCACTCCCATCACTCCTGTGTTCCAAGGCCCTTTATCACTCCCATCACTCCTGTGTTCCTCCCATCACTCCTGTGCTCCAATGGCTCTTTATCACTCCCATCACTCCTGTGTTCCAATGGCCCTTTATCACTCCCATCACCCCTGGGTTCCAATGGCAGGTTGTATTCACTGAGCCAGAAATTTCCTTGTTTTCATGAAAAAACACTCGGTGACCCTAAACCTTTGAACGGCGGGTTTTTGGGACAATTACTTAACATTAGCAACAATCTAGTGAGCCGGTTCCCATACACGGTTAGTCGTATCCTGATAAAGCTGTAGCTTGTGACTGGTTTTCGCAGCTTTCTGAGGAATCGGTCCGGAATCTGCTGTTTGGCGATTACATGAACCCGGACCTTGAGGGAGACGAGCGTCTCTACGCGGAGATACCGAGCGTTCAGCAGTTCAACGACGTCGTGGAGAGATGTTTGGAGGAATATAACCAAACCCACAAAACCAGGATGAACCTCGTTATATTTAGGTAGGTTACCTGCCTTCCGTAACAATGCTGAGTAATAACTTTTTTATATTAGTCTAGGTCAGGTTCTAGAGGGTTCTAGACCAGGTAAAGCCAGTCTGTAGCTCTTGGCTTCATGGGAATTAAAGATCAATAGACCCTAGAGAGGTGCAAATGTGCAAACCCAACAAAGCCATGTTTTGGCAATCTCCAGACATTGGGTGACATATTAGAAATTGTTCTCTTTTATTTTCCTTGTAAAGATACGTTGTGGAACATTTGTCCCGGATCTGCCGCATCCTGAAACAGCCAGGAGGCAACGCTTTGCTGGTCGGCGTTGGAGGCAGCGGACGGCAGTCCCTAACCCGTCTCGCCACCGCCATGGCAAAAATGAATATCTTCCAGCCGGAGATCTCCAAGAGCTATGGGATGAATGAATGGAGAGAAGACCTCAAGGTGAGTGCAGGACTATGTCATGTATGTAGACGTGTTCTTGGTACCGGATTCAGATATACGGAAAGAGGCTGTTCCACTATGAGAACAGTATAAGAAGCTAAATATTCTTTCTGCTGCAATGGCAACAAAGCCTTCAAAATGATCAGTGTCCTCTCCTTGTGTCTATGAATACAGGCTAGAAATTGCCTGACCCCGAAAGGTGCGACCCAGATTATCTTTCCGAAATATATCTCTCGTCTACCAATTAAATATTTTAGTAACCAGACCTGTAAATCTCTCCCCAGACTCTTCTGCGGAACGCGGGGGTGAAAGGACAGAAAACCGTGTTTCTGATAACAGACACTCAGATCAAACAAGAAGCGTTCCTGGAGGACGTGGACAGTCTGCTCAACACCGGGGAGGTCCCGAACCTGTTTGCGGCAGATGAAAAGCAGGAAATAATGGAGGTAACGCGGACGCATCTAAAGCAACCAATGACAGAGACACGTAGAGGAGTCAAAAAGTGGCTCGTTTTATTAATTTTATTATTATTATTATTGTGCGCTGTGTTATTATATAGCCCTCTAATCCCATTTATCTGTCCCAGGGAGTCCGTCCAGTGGCCCAAGCTGGAAATAAAAACGCCGAGCTCAGCCCTTTGGCTTTATTCGCCTTCTTTGTGAATCGCTGCAAAGAAAACCTGCATATCGTGGTTGCCTTTAGCCCCATCGGAGACGCCTTTCGCAACCGCCTTCGGCAATTCCCATCGCTCATCAACTGCTGCACCATCGACTGGTTCCAGGTGGGTTCGACCCTCCTGAGCGGCCGCACTTTCATTCTGTTCATCATTATATTGTAAAGGATACGATAACATAATATATTTGGGGTATTTTTTTGTGTGTTGTAGCCGTGGCCTGAAGATGCCCTCGAACGGGTGGCTGTGAAGTTTTTGGAAACGCTGGAAATGACGGAAACCGAGCATCAAGAAGTTGTGTCCATCTGTAAACACTTCCACACGTCTGCGATATCCCTGTCCGACAAGTCAGTATCTGCATCAGATATCCCCGTGGAGGTCATGCTGAAATCCAACACGTATCACATCGTAATTCCAATCATAATCCTCCCGTTGTGTCCTCTTACCTTGTGCAGGTTCTTGAGAGAACTGGGGAGACATAACTACGTTACTCCCACCTCTTACCTGGAACTCATCGCCGCTTTCCGCCAGCTCCTGACGCAGAAACGCGATACGGTGATGAAAGCGAAGAAGAGATACACCAACGGCTTGGACAAGCTGGCGTTCGCGGAGTCTCAGGTCAGTCGGGGGGATTCTTCACGTCTCTTTATCAAGATGGCCCAATATGTAGGACACGAGAAAGTCAGAAATGGATCTCCTCTTAAGGTTCTTCTCTTTTTGGCGAATGTCACGCTTTTATTCCATTTAATTATTTGGAGGAATTGTTTATTTAGGTGGGAGAGATGAAGAAAGAGCTGGTGGAACTGCAGCCCAAGCTGGAGGAAGCCAAGGTGGAAAACGCCAACATGATGGAGGTAAAGCGTTTAATGGTCATGTGATGTCATTAATATATATATATATATTCACCTTTCAGTGCATTCTTTTCCAGCCTTGACAGATTTCTTACTTTTGTCCAGATTATTGAAAAAGAATCAGCCGAAGTTGAAGCTAAGAGTAAAATCGTCCGAGTGGATGAAGAAGTGGCCACCCAGAAAGCCGCCGAAGCCCAAGCCTTGAAAAACGAGTGTGAGAGTGACCTGGCGGAGGCCATTCCGGCCCTGGAGGCCGCTCTCTCGGCCCTCAACACCCTAAAGGTTAGCTTAACCCTTTGAGTGCAGGAGGGGTGCGCTACCAATGGCAGCACCGCCAGGCGTTTATCATGTAATAAAGAAGGCCAACCTCTACTCTGATGACCCATGACCTGTTTTTTGTAGCCATCTGACGTCTCGATCGTGAAAGCCATGAAGAATCCGCCATCGGGGGTAAAACTCGTTATGTCAGCCGTGTGCGTCATGAAAGAAATAAAACCCGAGAAAATAAATGACCCTGCGGGCACCGGGCAGAAGGTAACGGGGGTCTCCTGCTAAATAATACGCACTGTACTCTAGAACACTCTAGAATGTTTATTTTCCTGCTTATTTCCCCGACAGATATTGGATTATTGGGGTCCGAGTAAAAAGCTTTTGGGGGACATGAATTTCTTAAAAGACCTGAAAGAATATGACAAGGACAACATTCCAGTAAGTTCCTCGCGGACGTACGTGACCAGGTCGTGGGGCCTGCGGTGATCTTCTGGAAACCATCACAACACGTTTTGTTCTTTCACTTCATATTCATTTGTGTCTTTTTCAGGTCCCCGTAATGCAGAAAATCCGCAGTGAATTCATCCCAAACCAGGATTTTAATCCAGCCATCGTGGCCAAGGCGTCTTCCGCCGCCGAGGGTTTATGTCGCTGGATTTTGGCAATGGAGGTTTACGACAGAGTCGCCAAGGTATTTATTAGGATTTCCCACAAGAGTGCAGAATTCAAGAAATTCACGCTACGAGCAGGACAGACTCCTTACAACCACCGCAAAGTTTGTGCTATTGGGTAAAAAGCTGTTGGAATTTGTCATTGGGACTTTGCTACAATGTGTCAAGAATTTGGTGGAACATCCAACCTTCTCGAGGTTACTTGTTGTCTGATTTAAAGGAGCTTAATTTTTTCAATTACAATTTGCAGATATTTCCCATAAAAATAACAATTGGAACCTCGGCCGTACAGACGCCATTGTGTATATATTTTCTGAATTTGTATAATTTGGTCATTTATTGTTATTATTTACAATGACTTAGGTGGTTGCTCCTAAGAAAGCTCGCCTGGCAGAGGCCGAGCAGTCACTGACCGAAACGATGGCTCTTCTGAACCAAAAGAGAGCCGAGCTCAAAGCCGTCGAAGACCGGTTGGCCGCTCTACAAGAAACGTTTCGCGAGAAGACGGAGGAGAAAGTCCGACTGGAATTCCAAGTGGACCTCTGCGCAAAGAAACTGGAGCGAGCCGAGAAACTCATCGGGGGACTCGGAGGAGAGAAATCCAGGTAAAACGAGAACGAGTGCCGCGTTGTCCGCCATATTTAAGAGCATAACTTCTTGTGCGTTATGGTCGCTCTTCAGAAAGTTAACCTACCACTAGCCGGGAGTACGCACTTTTGGTCACCAGTAAGTAATGGACTTAAAGGTTATTTATGTTCATTCATGGAACCGGCCATTATTAATACTGGGATTGTAGATGGAGAAAAGGCCCATTAGGGTTCCAACTGGGCTCCTGGTTCTTCCTGGTCTTCACAATCTCAGATATAACCACTGATGCCTCCAAACGCTTGGAAACACTGACGTTTCTTTGATGCTCATTTAAAAACCAATCGATTTGTTTTTCTTTTTGGCGGCCAAATAATAATAATAATAAAAATAATACCAATAATCCAACGGTTCCCTAACATTTGGATATTTGATCCATAACAGATGGTCCAACGCTGCAGATTCCCTACAGAACACATACGACAATTTGACCGGCGACGTCCTGGTCTCGGCCGGAGTCATCGCCTATCTGGGGGCTTTTACAGCCGGCTTCCGGCACGAGTGTACCAAGAACTGGAGCAAGCTGTGCAAGGTCCGCGCCGCCCTCCCTCTGCGCTCTTTATACGTTAACGTTTCTCAATTCCGTTGTTTTTTTTTTAAATCTAGAAATCTGATGAAGACACTGGATTTATGTCTTTCTCTTCCGGATTTACTTCGAATTTGCGAAAATTTATCTTTTTATCTTTTTTTTTCTCAGAGTAAAATGATTCCTTGTTCTGAAGATTTCTCTTTGAGTAAAACGCTTGGTGATCCAATTAAAATCCGAGCTTGGAATATCGCCGGGTTACCGACGGATAGTTTTTCCATTGATAACGGAGTCATCGTTAGTAACTCGAGGCGCTGGTGAGTAGTGTTGGGGAGAAATAACAAACATTTTATCGGTTTTGAGTTAACGATATCCATGGGTTGGAACCCCGCGAGTTTCCAAATCTTCAGTAAGTTACTGAATATGCCATTCATTTCACCCAAAATTTAGGCCACTGATGATTGACCCTCAGGGTCAAGCCAACAAATGGATAAAGAACTCGGAGCGAGAGAACCAGCTGAGCGTGATCAAGTTAACGGACCCAGACTACATGCGCACTCTGGAGAACTGTGTCCAGTTTGGGACTCCTCTTCTTCTGGAGAATGTGGGAGAGGAGCTGGACCCTTCTCTGGAGCCCTTACTGCTAAAACAGACCTTTAAACAAGGTGCGTCCGGCCGCTGCTTTAGGTCTGAGACGGGTATTTTCTAGATATGAGCTCTAGATGTGAGCTTGGGGCTGACTTTAGATGCAGACGCTAATCTAGATCTGAGTTAGTACAAGGTTCTGGACCTGCAGGTTGGTTCCACAACCAGCTCTACATACATGCTCAGATAGCTAGCTAGTCCCTGTTCTAGATGTCTGCCCATCACCCGTTCTAGATTTGTATCTTGTGCCTGTGTGATTTCCTAGTAGTCTGGATATATGCGCTTGATCCAGTTCCGGGTATGTTTTATGCACCTGTTCTAGGTATGCCCTTGGTGTCTGTTCTAAGCACTAGCTTGGTCTATGTTCTAGGTCCCTGCTTTAGTTTTCCGCTTGCCGCTAGATATCTACCAGCTTCCTTTCTAGAAAGACTTGCTTACTAATTATTTCCGATTATTCGATCCCTGACCTAGAAAAGCAGATTATTAAAAAAAGTAAATTAATTTTCTTTGCTAAAGTCCTTTTCTGAATTCTTTTTAATGCTGTCTGTCGGGAGCAGAGGAAGGTATTACGGCCGATTATTCTTGTTATTTGTAGGTATTTCACGTCACGTTTAATCTATTCAATCTATTTATAATGAAACAGCGTAACGACGTGAGATTCCATGCATTGTTCCTTCATGAGCGAGAATATGTGATGTATCTGTTTGGAAATAATTGTTCAATTGATATAACCGTATAGTTTAATTTTACCCTCTGGCTGTTACCTCTGGAATATATAATGGAGGATCTTCCATTATGGCGCCATCGCTGTACAGAGCCCTAAGTCCTATGAGTAGAGGGGGTTTAAATGACTATAACCGGAGGGAAAGTTACCCCTGGCTTTCCACACCTTGCTACATACATTGTAGATGGCCATTTTGGCCCCTTATCCAGCTTTATGGACGTGCGTTGCCGTTACAGGGGGTGTGGAGTGCATCCGGCTTGGAGAGACCATCATTGAGTATTCCAGAGATTTCCGCTTCTACATAACCACCAAGCTGAGGAACCCGCATTATCTGCCGGAACTGGCAACCAAGGTGTCCCTTCTCAACTTCATGATCACCCCTGAAGGCCTGGAGGACCAGCTCTTGGGGATTGTGGTGGCCAAGGAGAGGTTTGTGACTCAAGTCCCTGCAAATAACTGTTACCCTAATTATATCCTCCCTTCTTACAAGATTGGCTATTGGTGGCACCCGCCAGCGATGACTTTTAACCCATTTTATGACACATCTGAATGGAATTGGTAAAGTTTTTGGTCCTTTATAAAGTAAGTCTCATCCGTTACAGGCCGGAGCTGGAGGAAGAGAGGAACGCGCTGATCCTGCAGTCCGCCGCAAACAAAAAGCAGCTGAAGGAGATCGAGGACAAGATCCTGGAAACCTTACAGTCCTCGGAAGGGAATATTCTGGAAGACGAAAGCGCGATTCAGATCCTAGACTCCGCCAAAATAATGTCTAATGAGATTACAAAGAAGCAGCAGGTAGGAGGGCGGCCGTGCTGGGGAAATGAGCCGGGAAATGTATTATGTGGTGCCTGGGAAAGGGGGATTCATGGAGGGACTGGATGTGACTGGCATAGGGGTGGTCGTCAGTAATCCTCACCAATAGCAAGATGCCAACACTCAGCAGACACTAGGCACGGCCAGGCGCTGGCTTTAGGCGGAGGGAACCATTCCGTTACGGATGAAGCTTTATATCATTTTACTCCCCAAACCAGATCGCAGAGAAGACTGAAATAAAAATAGCTGAATCCAGAGAGGGCTACAGACCGATCGCCAGGCACTCGTCGGTGCTGTTCTTCAGTATCGCGGACCTGGCCAACATTGACCCCATGTACCAGTACTCACTCAACTGGTTTGTCAACCTTTACATCAACTCCATTCAGGACAGGTGAGGACGGGGCTTTCTTCTTTGCTCATATATACGTAATGTTTAGTGAATATGTCCCACTTTATTCATCATTTTCCTTTTCAGCAACAAATCCAAAATCTTGGAAAAGCGCCTTCGCTACCTGAACGATCACTTTACCTACAATCTGTACTGCAACGTGTGCCGCTCCCTCTTCGAGAAGGACAAGCTGCTCTTCTCTTTCTTGCTTTGCTGCAATCTGCTCATGTAAGTTGGAATTTCGCCCGACCCAATTCCGTATGGATTTTCCCCAAAATCCAGGGTCGATAAACCAGGTGACATTTCTTTTAACTGCCGAAATCCTATTGATTCTAATCGAATTGGAAAAAATTCTGTGAAAACATAGACTTTTAGACCCCGCGTGACGCGTTCCTAGAGAAACACGAACATTCCGATCAACAATACGTACCTTCCATACACCTTATCATTTATTTTAACTTTAGAGCAAAAAAGGAGATTGAAATCCAGGAATTTATGTTCTTGCTGACGGGAGGAGTCGGCCTCCAGAATAACGCGGCGAACCCAGCTCCGTCGTGGCTTCCAGATAAGAGCTGGGATGAGGTTTGCCGCGCAAGTGAGCTTCCCTCTTTCAAGGGCTTAAGGTAAAGACTCGCTGTTCTTTCTAAAGGGGATTTTGGCAATTAGACCCATATCAGGATAATAGTCATTTACGAACACCACGGATGATTGACAGATCCAGAGTTTATAGCCAAGGCTATGAAAATATTACTAAATGTACCCAATTAGTGGATAATTTGTTTCTGGACCACCAGTCACTGTCTAAATTAGAGACATCACGTTTTCTGGGTTGTTTTTTTTAAATGTTGCCGTAATTTTTTTTTCACGCAAAGTGAATTTTAAAGGGACTGTTTTGTGCTCTAGAGTGTATAACACGAGTTTGTGATTCTAGTAAAACAGCCTGAAAAGTGTAACTTTCCTCTGCTTCAGGGAACACTTTACCGAAAATCCCAACGAATGGCATAAAGTATTCGACAGCAAAGAGCCCCACGCGGCCCCCTTGCCCAGCCCGTTCGACGAGAAGCTCAATGAGCTCCAGAAAATGATTCTCGTGCGCTGCCTGCGGCCGGACAAGGTGAGGAACGAGGAGCGGCTGGCGATGGCGATGGAGGTCCACGTGGGTCTTATGGTGGAAGTCCTTGGCACCACGTCGCTCATCGCAATCGCCTCCCAGCAGCCGACACAATGTTGCCGTTTGAACGTTGAAGGAACTCTCCCCTCACACCGAGCCGCTCCTGAGGCTACCGTGGCCACGACGTGGGGTATTTATACCTAAATATTCTACCCTGATCGGCTCTCTCTCCCCATGTTCCCGCAGATAACCCCCGCCGTCACTGGCTACGTGACCGATAAACTGGGAAAGAAGTTTGTGGAGCCGCCGCCGTTCGACTTGTCAAAGAGTTACCTGGACTCCAATGCCACAATCCCCCTGATCTTTGTGCTGTCGCCAGGGGCTGATCCGATGGCAAGTGAGTGACCCAGACCGGTCTCCGCGCGTGGAAAACGCTTGTGTTATTGTATCGGATTTAGAAAAATATCTAGTTTTACCTATTTTAGTGTATTTTGAGGAATTCTAACATCTCCGGTATCTTTCGGTGTCCTTATTTTATATGACTGTGACGGGGCAGCTCGGGAGGGAGGTTTTCTTTGCCTGCATTGGTGAGGAAGAGGAGGAAGGCGTCTGATACGTTGTATTTCATATTAATTGTTACGCTGGGTACTTGCATTGGGCAGAAACAATCGCCAGCCGCTGGCCGAGTGACATTACAGTGACCAATCTGCTTGTTTAAGGTTTGCTGAAATTCGCCAACGACAAAGCCATGGGGGGAGATAAATTCCAGGCCATCTCCCTGGGACAGGGGCAAGGGCCCGTGGCCACCAGAATGATTAAAGAGGCTTTAACAGCGGGAACGTGGGTCTGTCTACAAAACTGCCACCTGGCCGTGTCCTGGATGCCCACGTTGGAGAAGATTTGCGAGGAATTCAGCAGAGACGTTTGCCACCCGGACTTCAGGCTGTGGCTCACCAGTTATCCGTCACCAAAGGTGAACCAGAGGGGCCAACCGGCATAGCGGGGATATTTGCTGTCTGTTATATCCTGTGTGTTTATCTGGTTCACGTTCTCGGATCAGACGCGTTTCACCCGGAATGCTTTCTTTGCGTGTCAAGCTTTGAACCTCTGGACGTGACTTGAATTAATTCAACTTTCTTCTTGCAGTTTCCAGCCACCATCCTTCAAAACGGGGTGAAGATGACTAACGAGCCCCCGACCGGCCTGCGGCTGAACCTGCTTCAGTCGTACCTTTCTGACCCCATCTCGGACCCTGAGTTCTTCGGCGGATCCCCTGGCAAAGAGCTGGTAACTGTCACCGGGGGCTCTCGGGGCGTTTGGTTAATAAGCCGTCTGATAATATACAGCGCTACAGAATTTGATGGCGCTATATAAAACAATAAATAATAAAAATAATAATGACTCTCCTGCTCTTTCTAGATATGGGAAAAGCTTCTCTTCGGAGTCTGTTTCTTCCATGCTTTGGTTCAGGAGAGGAAGAAGTTCGGCCCCCTCGGCTGGAATATTCCTTATGGGTTCAACGAGTCGGATTTGCGAATCAGCGTGCGGCAGCTGCAGGTAACGTTATCATTAATGACGCCTGCGGTGAGAATAACGCGCTGATACATCGCCTTTCTCAAATCGCAATATTCATTCAAAATATAATTGTGCATTTTCCAAAGTTTGGGGGGGAAACCTGTTTATTATCGATAACTATTTAATAATAATCTATCACAGCTGTTTGTGAATGATTACGATCGCGTGCCCTTCGAAGCCATCTCGTATCTGACGGGGGAATGTAACTATGGGGGGCGCGTTACCGACGACTGGGATCGCCGCCTCCTGATGACCATTCTGGACGATTTCTACAACAACGAAATCATAGAAAACCCTCGTTATTCCTTTTCGCCAAGCGGCAACTACATGGCACCACCTCGGGGCTCCCATGAGGACTACGTAGAATTCATTAAGGTGGGATATTATTACGGTTTCACGAGAAGCTTCTTCATCACCGTATAAAACAAAATAGAGCAAATTCCCCAAAACGGTGATTCTGGTGTCACATAAAATTGGCCTCGTTTGCATTGTAAGCCTCAGAAATGTCACCGAGGAACCAGCTGTGGGTTATTTTGATGCAGGGTGGTAAGGGTTAATCGCACGCGCTCTGAAATGTGACTTTATTTCCTTTATTTCGGGCAGAGGCTTCCGTTCAGTCAGCATCCAGAGGTCTTCGGGTTACATGAAAATGTCGACATATCAAAGGATCTACAACAAACCAAAATCATCTTCGAGTCTCTGCTGCTCACCCAGGGGGGCAGTCGGCCCGGAGGGTCCTCGGGGGCCAGCGATCACACCCTGTATGAGATTGCAAATGATATACTGACCCAGGTAAGGATGGGGGGTCTCCGTACCCAAATGCCCCCAACCTGTTCTTCTATTCTCTGCTGCTCTCCTCCAACACACCACCCCACCCTTGTCTCTTTCTATCACATCCTTTCTCCCTGCCCTTCTCTCTTTTTCTCTCCTATCATGTTCGTTTCTCCTCTCCCTTCTCTTTGTCTCTCCTCCATCTGATTTGGTTGCCCTGCCTTTCTCTGCCACTTCCGTCCTGTCCTTTATATATATAGTGAATCTGTCCACTACTGCCCGGGATGTTATTGGGGTAGGAAACGCGCTTCGTCTGCTCCGAGATTCTTTTAAATCAAAACTTCAATCCTTCAGCTGCCAAAAGACTTTGACATTGAGGCGGCCCTGCAGAAGTTCCCGGTGCAGTATGAAGAGAGCATGAACACCGTGCTGGTGCAAGAGATGGAGAGGTTCAACAAGTAAGAGCTGATACCCAATCAGAACACAATGTATCGGGAGCGTTAAACCACTGCCACTGGGTGGCGCTAAAAACCTGCAGGGAGGGGATGGCTGCACAATGTTACCCCTAGGAGGGCAGCAGGGGCAAAAAGGGTCTCTGTGCAGGCTGTGCCGGTGACGCTCCCTGGGAAGCCATAGAGCGGGATATCTATATCTGACATTGCGATGGGGACCAAGTTCTGCAGCTGGAAGTTCCCTCCCTGCCCCTGCTCGTCTCCCATAAACACCGAGATACTCCGCGGAGCAACAAACCGATGAACATTCTTCCCGTTTTCTTTTCCAGTTTAATCCGAAGCATCCGGACGACGTTACAGAACCTGCAGAAAGCCATCAGAGGTCTGGTGGTTATGGACTCCGAGCTGGAAGCGCTGGCCGGCAGCTTAATCGTCGGCAAAGTTCCCGAATCATGGGCGAGACGTTCCTACCCCAGCCTGAAGCCCCTCGGAAGTTACGTCACCGACTTCCTGGCACGGCTAAAGTTCCTACAGGTAGGAAAAACTGCTTTTATAGAAATGGAAAGATGGATATTCCTGAGACGTTCACCAGTTACCTTCTAGTGACCAACATAGGAACCTATCCTGTTTTTCCTGGTGTAAAGACTCAAACCTTAATCAGTCGTTGGTCTCGTCTTAGATTCAGGAGCCGTATGTCTATCCCATGCATGTTTAATCCCCTCACTGTATTAACCTCTACCATTTCTGCTGGGAGGCTGTTCCTCTCATCTACCACTTCTGCTGGAAGGCTGGTCCACTTACCTTCCACCCTCTCAGTAAAGTAAAACTTTCTTACAACAATCTTAGAGAACTAGCCATCCATTGTTTTTGATCAGGGGCTAGTAACTCCGTATAATTAGTTTCAATTTATACTTTTATTCATTTTTCTTTTTTTTTAGAATTGGTTTGAATTCGGGAAGCCCCACGTCTTCTGGCTGTCGGGCTTCTTTTTCACACAAGCGTTTCTGACGGGCGCCATGCAGAATTACGCCCGCAAATACCGGATCCCCATCGACCTCCTTGGGTATGAATTTCAGGTGAGACGGAGAGACCGGGTCAGATTAACTCCTAAATGTCACATTTTACCGAGCACATCCTTACCCGTTACCGGCTCCGCAGGTTCTGCCGGTGGACACGTCGGACTCGTCGCCATCCGATGGGGTTTATATAAACGGATTATTTTTGGATGGAGCCCGGTGGGACCGGCAGAGGTGAGTGGATCAGACATCCGGCTCATTCCTTATTTATATCACATGATATTTAGAACGGTTACATTCGTTGGCATTCCGACCTATTAAAAAAACTAATCTGGTACTTTAACTAAATCCTGTGTTTGTTTCTTTAATTAACCCTTCACAGTGGCGTGCTTTCGGAACAACACCCCAAAATCCTCTTCGACCCGGTGCCCATAATCTGGATTAAGACAAGTGAGTGGGGTGATAGTTGGGGGGGGATTGATAAAATTTAGAGAAGGAGAGGGGGGAGGGGAGCTAAAATGCTGTAATTTTTTGGTTAGTCATTTTAATGAAGGGCCGTTAGTAGAAGAACACAAACATTGGAGGTGGCCCCTTGTTAACACAGCCCCGGGTCCAGCGACGGGAATAATCTGCCGTTAGATCTATTTCAGGCGCATGATCTATAATAATCCTGCGGCCGGGATCCCACCACACGGCTTCTAACCGCTGGCCACTCGGTGACCTTGACACTGAGTCCTTGATTTCTGTAATACCACATGCGGCCACAAGGGGGCATCCAACACATCGTGCATTAAGGGCCTCGGTGGAAGTGGATGGGGAGGAGAGCAGGGGAAACTAGAGAGTGAATAGGAAGGAGGGACAGAGGAGGAAGGGTTCCATCAAAGAATCCTCGGTGTAAGCGATAAGTGACCGCGGCAAATCATTTTCTTGAGGGAAGAAGCTGCACTTCAGATGAAAACATATCAATCCTATAAAAAAAAATCATCTTAAATATTTCTTTTCTCGTCAAGATAAAAAGTCAGACATTAAGAAGTCCGAGTCGTACGTCTGTCCTCTCTACAAGACGAGCGAGCGGAAGGGAACCCTGTCCACCACGGGCCACTCCACCAATTTCGTCATAGGCATGCTGCTGCCCACGGATAAACCCGTCCAGCACTGGATCAAGAGAGGGGTCGCCCTCCTGTGCCAGCTGGACGACTAAACCGCCGCGCGCCCGGGGCTAAAGCTTCCCTGTGTGTCTGCCTCCTACCCCTAAATTATTACTTTAACCCCAGACTGAAATGTTTTCCTTCCATCTGTAACCCGAATCCCCATTAATAATATAAAATAATAACTTTATTCGGTTTATTTATTGAGGACCCTCCAGTTCCGGGGACGTTATGTGTTCGCGTTTCGGGTCTGGACGGCACATTTTTCAGATGTTTTAAGCGTTCAGTGTTTGACTCGTTTCACTTGTCATTATCGTGGTTTGATGTATTGAATGTCCTCGCACTCTACGTCTCCACACAATCTGTTCAGCCAAATCTGTTTTACTTTCTATATATAAATCCTGTAAAGTATAAACTATATCTAAATAAATATTTTACTTGGATGTAAGAACGAGTGTCATCCGTAATTTATCTTATTATTTAAAGGCACAGTCTAGCTCCTCAAATTTGTGTTTCGATTTTTTACGCATGTTCTAGCCCATGTCGCATGGACTCCAACGCATTTTACTGCATGGAAATTGGAGCATGCATTGGTTAGTAATTGTAATTAGAAAATAAGTGCTCTGTGTCCTTAACTCCTCCCCCAGCTTCCTCTTCTGTGAACAGGAAGTGTTCATTGGTACACTTCTTGCACATGCTCAGTAGCAATCCCACAGAAGGCCCTGAAGCAGCAAAACATCAGTGTTCCGGTAGCATACTGCTGCTACTCTCATTGGTTACAATAGGTGTTTGGCTCCCGTTAACTAGAAGATCTAGTGAGCATGTGCAGGAAGCATACTTTAGCATGCAGCCTGCTGTCTGTCGGGGCAGCGGGGGGAGGAGCTAAGTGATACAGAAGTCTCTTCTTCTAACTCCTGTACCTAAAGAACGCCTGCACCGATTTGCATGCAGTAAAATGCATCGGATTCCATGCAGAATAAACTCCAATATGCATTTAACATTACAATGAGCCTGAAGCTCTCCTTTAACACTTTTATCTCCAGAAGCATGAGCCACGTATCAGATTGCAGCGTTAGTCGTGTTAGTTAAAGGCTGACAAGCCTCCAAATCCTCTCTTGTGCGCTCTAATCCACCTGATTGTGTTACCAAACATAGCTGTCCCACGTGGGCAGTCCAGGGAGCGGATCCCAGACGGTCTTATGATCAGGTATTTATAGGCCGGTGGCTTTGCTGCCGGAGGGTTTCTACCGCGACGTACGTTCGGCTTCTGCAAGAGAATCATCTGGAACCAGAAATCGGTTTCTGAAATTGTTTTCCCGTCAGTAAGAGCGAGAGGTAAGAGTTTGTTTCTTTTATATATCCGCAGCTTTCAAGGCAGCCGGTTGGGCCAGGAAGGTTAACCCTTAAAATACCAACGGTCTGTCATATAATATGAGAGGTCGAGTTGTTTGGCTTATAATTCAGAGAGAAAGTATATCAGACTTTTCAGATTGTTCTGTTTGGCCCCGAAAGGCCGATGGAAAAGGGAGTGATGATAATAACGAAGGAGGTACAAAGTAATACTTTTTTTATACAAATCGGGGACTCTCATTTGTGTTAATTATTCTCAAATTTAACCCTTAACGTCACATTTCAAAACCAAAAACCTCCCGGCCCTGAAAATATTGTTACTTTGTTACTCAACGTTTACATCTGTAAGCAAACCATGAATAATGAAAACATTGCGACCGGAGGAGCTGCCTATCAGCACCGGAGCGGAGATAAATGACACGATACGGTCCTGTTTAGTTTCGCAGCTAGTATGATGGGTCCAAACAGCCGAGAAGACATGACTTGGTTTAAGAATCCAGTTTAGTAGCCAGTGCCCCTGCTCGGGGAGGGAGGCAGAATCACTCCTTCTGCCCCGTTCTGAGCGCAGGTTATGGTAAGATGGATTTCTGTGCGTTGGGCGAGGACCTGGATGACGACGTTGCTGCGCAGTACGTTATTCACCAAAGCCTGCAGGACGTCCACAGAAAGGAGTCCGTCATCGAGACCATGGAATGCAACAGGTAATATGTATATATATATATAAGTGTATGTCTGTATATTCTGTATGTATGTATATATATATGTATATATATGCAAAGGAATCTGCTAAAAAATGCTTATTATTTTTAAATACAAACCTTACCCTGCGATCTCTTATTTAAGAAAATACCTCCTATTGTCTGTAAAACTCGATACAACTTGTCGGTTTGTTTCACATTAATAGATACATTTAATTTCTCTTTTCTCACTTTTTGTATATTTTTATACAACAAAAGTCAATATATTTAACTTTTTTTTAAATAATGTCAATTCCTTGAAACAAAACCTGAATTAAAATATTAACAAAAAAAACCATCCAGATCAGTAATTCTGGGTTTTATGCCGGACTGTTTTGCTATAAGGAAAATACTATATTTCCTGGTGTTTTATTAATATATTTATTATTGATATTGTATTTATTTTTTATTATTATATTTATCCTATTATATTTATAATTATATTTATTATTATTTTTAGCACATTTTCCCTGAGTCCTGAACATGAGAAGATTGTGGCAGCGATACGGAACGGTACGTAAAAATACTCAAACAAGTTATTTACAGAATTAAAAGCGCGTTGGGGATTTACATATTACGGGGCGGTCATAGAGCTCGCGGTACTGAGCGGTTAAATTGGGGACGGGACAGAGACGTGGAATATATTTTAACGCCGCCTGCTATTGGCCACATCGTCAGCCTGATGCCGTCTAATAATCTAGAATGTGCGAGTTCTGCGCGTATCGAATAACAATAAGTTACGTTTTGGATAAAATAGTTACTTCTTCCAGGTACGGAGGAGGCGCTGGGGAAGTTATGTTGCCATCAGTCGGCATTTCTAGAGTCTGACGCCAGAGGCTGGACTCCGCTGCATGAGGCGGCCGTGCAAATAAACAAGAATATTTTGGAGATGGCGTTTAAATGTGAGTTTCCCGCATCTTTAATTTGATGTGAAATCCGTAACGTCCGGCCGCGGTGTGACGTCCTCCGTGTGACGCATTCCAGCCTCAAGCCACAGCGCGGGGGAGCCGCGGACGGCGAGAGGGGAGACCCCGCTATTCCTGGCCGTCGACAGCGCTAGACTAGAAAACGTTACCTTTCTTCTCTCTAACGGCTGTGACCCGGATGCAAAGAACGACGCGGACGAGTCTCCGCTGGTGACAGGTAACGGTGACGACCCATCCGGCCCCCGGCTAGTCGCCCGTTTCTCCTGTTGTAAAGACTCAAACCTTAATCAGTCGTTGGTCTCGTCTTAGATTCAGGAGCCGTATGTCTATCCCATGCATGTTTAATACCCTCACTGTATTACCCTCTACCACCTCTGCTGGGAGGCTGTTCCACTTATCTACCACCCCCCTGGTGCAAAAATATGTTCTCATGTAACATCTAAGCTTCTGTTTATCCCATCTGGATGGACCAAAATAAAACACGGGTATTTCTGGAATTTTTTTTGCGTTTTCCCCCAGCGATACGCCGCGGCTCGTACGATATCGCCTCTCTCCTCTTGCGTTGTCACACAAACGTGGATCTGCCCTGTGCCGACAACAGGACTGCCCTGCACGAGGCGGCGAAGCTGGGTAAGAAGGACATGACGGGGCTCCTGCTGCGAGCCCGCGCCGACCCAAACTTCACCAGCAACTTCGGATTCACCCCGTTGGCGCTCGCCGCTCAGCACTGCCATACGGACGTCATGGAGATGCTCATTCAGAAAGGTACGGCCGTAAGGAAAATGGCGGACGCCAAACCGCCACGGAGGACAAGGACGCCCCCCCCGCATGGATAACCTATCAGTGTCTGCGTTTGTATCACATGACAATTAAGTGGCCCTGGCAAAAATGATCAATAAGTCAAACATTTTACACGATTAAAGAATTATTTCAGGTTTTTAATGCTGCTTTCGATTATGTGAAATTCTACAGAGCAGGCTCCCGTTCAGCTTCACACGTGTCCTTGATATGTTTGTATGTTCCAGGTGCCAGCGTGATGGCGCAGGCGTCCGACTCGGCTTCCATTCTGTTCGAAGCATCAGCCGCCGGAAACCCGGATGCCGTCTCTCTCTTGCTGGAATACGGGGCAGATGCCAACATCCCCAAACACTCGGGGCATTTACCCATCCACAGGGCGGCCTACAGGGGGCACCTCCTGTGAGTAACGGATTCAGAGGTAGATCGTTAGTAATAACGAGGCTCCGGATACCGAGCTGCGGATTCTCATTTCCCAATAAGGGTTCCACGGGGGCCGTTACCGGATCCGGTCTCGAGGGGCAGCGGTTTGGGGGGCGCGGGAACGTCTGAGATATCCTATTTCCGTTCGCAGAGCGTTGAGGCTCCTGGTCGCGGTCACCGATCACGCCGCCATCAGACGAAGCGGCATCAGCCCCATCCACTCGGCGGCCGCAGGCGCTCACCCCCAATGCCTCGACCTTCTCATCAGGACCGGCTTCGACGTTAACTTCATGCTGGCCCAACGGGTCCGAAAAGGCTACGACGATGAGCGGAAGTCCGCCTTGTACTTTGCGGTTTCCAACGGCGACGTTCCTTCGGCCAACTTGCTCCTCGAGGCCGGGGCTCTGCCCAACCGGGACCCCGTGAACTGCCTGCAGGTGGCGCTGCGGATGGGGAATTACGAGCTGGTGGATCTTCTCCTCCGCCACGGAGCCAACGTGAACTACGTGTGCAGGGTTAACCCTTTACACTTCCCCTCGGCGCTGCAGTACGCTCTCAAAGACGAAGTCCTGCTGAGGATGCTGCTGAATTACGGATACAACGTGCGCAAGTGCTTTGACTGTCCGTACGGAGATAACGTCCATACCCCGTACGGATACGAAGGGTGGACCTCGACGGTCATCAAAGACACCGTGGTATGGAGTCCATTACTAACCCTAATCCAGGGGCAACTCTAGATAACGGGCAGGTGGGGGGTTAAGACCATCTGAGACCACCCACTAGGGTAAAACACCCCAAATTTAGCACCAAATCAAAAATATATAATTCCCACCAGTATAGTTGGAGCGAATATTAACAGACGGTTGATAAAATGATCTCGGTGGTCTCTCATTAGGAGGGTAACCCTGGGCTATTAAACTCTGAGAGGTTAGAAGTAGGATTAGGGCAGAACTTTCTTAATCTGCCCCAGAAGTTAGAGGAGGGAGCCGCTGACGCCAAGGTGTGTTTTTTCAGTTCTGTGAAGTGATTTCGGTGACCTGGCTCCGGCACCTCGGGGGGAACGTGGTCCGGGTCATGCTGGATTACGTCGATCACGTTCCTCTATGCTGCAAACTGAAAGAGGTTCTTCAACAGCAGAAACTATGGCCGGAAATCTGCAGCATAGCAAGTGAGTGACGGCCGCGTATTACATCATGCAAAGGGCAAAACGCGCATGTGAGAGGTGGCTAAGAAGCTGATAAACAGCCAATGGGAGACGAGATCTCTGCCCTGTCCGTCTTCTATTGGCTGCTCTGTGTTCTAAAGCAATAAAGAAATGGATACAGTGTTATTAACCAGATACAAAGTTACTAAGCTTTCGGGACCTCAGAGGTCTCTCCATCATATGAGATCCACTCCCTTACTTTTTGTACAGAGGCAAATATGAATTATATTCCATTAAAAATGAAATGTCTCGGGGGTTCTGGTCCGGTTCTGATCCGGTTGCTGGTCGGGTTCTGATCCGTTTCCGCTCTGTTCCTTGCAGCCAATCCGCGCTCCTTGAAGCACCTTTGCCGGCTGAAGATCAGGAGCTGCATGGGGCGCCTGCGCCTGCGATGTCCCGTCTTCATGTCATTCCTTCCGCTCCCCCATCGCTTAAAAGATTACATCCAGTACAAGGAGCACGACCTGTACGGCCAACGCAACATGGAGCGGAACTGGTGATTGTGCCCCACGCGGCTTCCATGGCAACGGTTTCCAGGAGCGCAGAATACAAACCTCGGAACAGTCAGGGAGACGATCGTCCAAATCACCCCCGATACGCATCAGAAAAACGGCATTTACATCAGCCACGGAAAAAAATACTAAAATCATTAACTCTTTGTGGTCACGGCTTCCCGGGCGCTTGTATAACTTTTTTAGTAATGATAGATTGCAAGCTTATCGGGCAAAGTTAGGTCAGCGCTTCACGGACATTCACTGAACGTGTAGAGCTCATGAGGGTAGAAACGTCGGGCGAGAGGATGGCGGACGGACAGAGACGCGCCAACCAAACTGGAATACGAGAAAGTGCCTGCTGAGGCTTCTTACGCTTTTGCTTTTATTCCTCTTGAAGGGACGCTGTGGCACATTCTGTACCCTAATCTGTGCCGGGGGTTAACGTGCTTGCACCCTCATTGAATTCAAGGTTTTGGTTATAAACAGACAGACTCTGGTTTCTGTACATTTCTGTTAATAAAATGTGCATTTTTTTAAAGGTTGACTGAAGACAAGAGAATTCTGGTCCAAAATAAGACAAAAAAAAAAATCTGTTTTCGTTTTCTTGGGCCTTATAGTAAGCGGCGCGTCCGAAAAAATATACTAAACACAAGTTGTTCGTACAGATGAGCAAATGTGGGAGCTTCCTAGGCGAGGGTCCCCGGAGCTCTGCCTTCCTTACTGAGTGCTTGGGGGCGGGGAGTGGGAGGGGCAGGGGTGGGAGAAGGTGGAAAGTGGGGGTGGCCAAGCATTGCTGCGCTCCCTAGAGGTAAAAAAAAGAAACTGACCCGGAGACCCTGGTAAGCAAAGCTTCACTCCGAGACTCCGGGTCAAACTCTGGGAGATCACAAAGGAAAGGAATAAAACTTTACAAATACAAGTAAAAAAATCCACAAACTAAAAAAAAAAAACCAACTGACAATGACGACGCCGTTAAGATACAGGTCAAGGTTTATTTTTGACCCCGCAAACAATTTCCAAGTACAAATTCCTCAATGGCCACAAGCACCACGGGGTGGTGTGATTGGAAAATACATATAAAAGACAGAAGGAGCGCAATCCCTATCATCCACGTCTACAACCCGCTAACAACCGAGCAAAGGCCACCCCAACATCAGCCTCAACCAAACGCACTCCCTTAATCCACCACAAATGCACAATTTCCAAACAAAATAACTTTCGGCTTCACAAAACTTTGTCTTCTCCTCGGATTAGTGAATTCCCCTATTTACAGTAATTAGTGCAAAGCGGTACATTCACAGACGTCAACTTTTTTTCTTTGATGGTAGTTTTGATCGAGAGCCACGGACAGAGAGCTCCTCGGCCTCAATAACCGGACTGTTTGAGTTGCTCGACGCACGCGAAGGCCGTGGCGGAATTAGCAAGAGATTCATTAAAAATAGTTACTTATAAATGAAGTTGGATATTTAGTTTAATATAATTGTGTATAATTCTCTCTGCGTTTAGTGTTTAGAGCCCTAGTTCTCTGAGAGAAGCTGAGTGACGATCAAACCAAAAACCCTTCTAAAGCAAGGATTTGCCGTAGTTACCCTCCATAACTGCCCCATCCCCGACACCCCACCGAGCATGCGCCAGGGGAAGATCGGCAGTAAATATCATATATTAGTTACGATGTTGCTGCATTATCTGCTGTGCGTCAGGAAATGTCATGATCGTTAACAACCCTCCACCCGAAGTGCATCCCGCGCTCATTCTGGGATAATGAACATTTTTAACACCTCGTTGCAATCAACGCTTTCATTATACCGTCCATTAATCTACCAATTAATTAATCAAATCTAAAGCAATCACTGAACAAAAGACACAGGAGGATGGGACCGGGGCAGCCTCTCTCACGAGTCCCGACAATCTTCCCGTGCAATATAACTGCAGCACTTCTCTCATTTCCGCACGATAAAATGCAATGTCACGCACGACTCGCAATATCCCTTTACAGAAACCTTTTAAAAGGCAAAACAACGCACGGGCATCATTTTGTTAAAAAAGGCTTTCGTAATATTAATAACAAAAAAGGAGCGTTTGATTCCGTTTGCCTGGCATGTGTCTTGTGCTACTGACTTCAGCCCAGGACTCTCGCCGTCTCACGCTTCAGATTCTCGTTTTTTCTTCACGTCTTCACCAACATCGCTGTCCTCTGATTGGCTGCTGCTGAGAACCACAAACTGCCCGTCCGCACCCGCCTGGTTTGGTCTGCTCGACGCCGCAATCAGACGGCTCTGCTCTTCCAGATCCTGGGAGAATTTAAGAACAGAATAGCTGCTGTCAATTGATTACCATACCGATATACATTAAATACCGATATACATTAAACACCGATATACATTAAATACCAATATACATTAATTATCAATATACATTAAACACCGATATACATTAAATACCAATATACATTAATTATCAATATACATTAAACACCGATATACATTAAACACCGATATACATTAATTATCAATATACATTAAATACCGATATACATTAAATATTGAATATCTGTTTCCTATTCATTTAAGGATAAACAACCCTCTGCCAAAAAAAGTGCCGACCTCTTTGCGTTCATTAGAAGAACCCCGATACATTTCGCTCGCCCTCATACCTCACGTGCGATTCTTAATTCTGTAATTTAGGAGATCCCAAAAAAGCCAGCAGGAAACTAAGGCTTGTTTTACCTTTTCTATCTGCTTCTGTTTGTTGATTTCTTTTTGCTGTTTTTCTTTAACTTTCTCCATTTCCTTTTGTTTTTCAGACGCCCTGCGATCCTGGGAAAAAGAGAAACGGGGGGGTTATGCGTCTGCCCTTATCCGGGGTGTCCCCGATTGCCTTCAACACTTATAACACTATATAACTATAAGTTATACACTAATATAAAGGCAAACACCACTCACCAGCTCCGCGTGAAGCGCTATCTGCTTCGCCAATCCGACGGAATCACAAATCTAGTAACAAAAGGGAAATAAAAGAATTATTAGCGAAAATTCTATGTTATTCGGAACGTGATCTCGGATCTGCGGAGCCAGTAACAGTATCACTAGAGACATCTATTCTGGATAAAGTGTTAAAGTGTCAGCAGAGACAAATTCACACAAATACCTTTTCACCCTCGTTGTTTGACTCGAAAATGTAACAAACAGAATACGGGCGACCCTCGGATCCCCCGCCGGGCGAGCGGAGCACAAACCCAAACAGACGCTTATTTTCCTGGTGGGTGGCGTACAACACGACGCTGGGTAACGGAAACTGGGGGGGGGGGGGGGAGAATAAATAAAATATTACAATTTATTATATTATTATTATTATATACAGTTTAAAGGCAAATATTTTGTGACCATAAGAGCTGAAACGCCCTTAAATATAAGACGAATGATGTTTAAGGAAATGTCAGTATAATTCACTCACCCTCAGCCGCGTGACTTGTGTTTGTGGATCGATCAACCTGTCAAAGATCAAGTGTTTATATCACAAACCCGAGCCAACGGAGTCTCCAACAGCTACGGTAAAGATCTATATTGTGCGTATACACACACGTAGCTCAGACACAGGCTCTATGGAGGATTCGTCATTAATTAAATGTAAAAAAAAAAAATTAATTAATAAAAACATTTTTGGTTTACTTTAAGCTTTTTTTATTCCGGCGTTCATTCTATCCATAAAGTGATATTTGTTAATTTTCTAAATTTGGCTGACGGATAAATCCTGGAAAGTTCTTAACAAATCGGGTAAAACGTACTCAATAAATAATGATCGTGGGATAATCTTTGGCACACTGGAGATGCCCTGATAGGGTTAATCATGGTGGTAACTCACTTTAAACAATCGCAGGTCACGAGGAGGTGGGATTCGGTCATACGGAAGATGTTATGTATGGCGCGGGCCGCCAGGATCTGCCGCATGGTTTCATATACAACCTCCGTGCTGTCATCGGCTTTAACCTCCATAGACCCCAGAAACCGGACGATGAACAGCTGGTGGAGTATGGAGTCTGAAACACGCGGCGGGAGAGGAAGGCAGACACGGATCAGGTCGTGATAACACCAGGAACACAGAAAAGAGGCAGTCAGGGAAAAGAAATGGATCATTTTTGGAGTACTAATGACACGTATGATGATTACGTGTTCAAAAAGAAACGGCTGTACAGTCACCTTCAGACGATTCCGATTTCTCTCCAGATTCACCAAAAGGATTTGTGCGTCTAAAAAACGACAGAGAAAGATGAAGTAAATGCATCAATTTAACACTTTTAAGGTGTAATAAAAGAGGAGCGTCGACCCTCAAAACAGACGAATCAGACGTCTTGGTAAACTTTATAGACTAATACAGAGCAGTTAATGCCCGCCGTACCTGCCAGACTGGGATTTTGGTTGCCCGGATTGGTCTTCACTGACGGGAGAAATGATATCAAACTGAATGGGGGTATCCGGCACTACGATGGCGTCCAGGGAGAGCGCAGTGAGTGCCGAGGAGTCCGATCCCACCGAGCTGGTGCTGTTTGTACGCGCGGTGCGAGGGCGAGACGATCTGAAGGAAACGAGAGGTAGAATCAGCTGATGTATCGTGTTTAGCATACCTGCCGCTATCTGGATTCATACGAGCGCCGCATTGTCTGCCAATCACAGAGCATCGTATTTCAGAGAATGGTTTCCTAAATAAGTCACTCAGTCAGCAGGGCAGACTCCAGACATATCAGTAATAAACCCGATGACCATAACATTCGGCAGAAACCAGAATAACTCGACCCCCAAGAGGGGTTTTGCAGAACCTAAAGACAGGAGATTAAGGGGCAGTTTTACAATCCCCCGCGGGTGTCTCATTACCACTCAGGATTATTTTACCGGCCCTGCTGGTTCTCAACTGGAGACTTTCCCAAAGGCCTAAGGTCTGAGGGCCAAGACGCCAGGGGCCAGCGATCCTTATTTTAGACGCAGCTTCCTGCTGCGGGTACAATATATTATAATATATATATATAGATATATACACACACATATACATATATACACACACCGTATTTGCTCGATTATAAGACGACCTATAGGAAAAAATTGTTACTAGTAAATAAATAATCATGTAAACTATTTTTTTGTTTTTAATTTCCTTTTATTTACCAACCTGCCCCCAGTTATGCACATCTGCCCCCAGGCATGCCTTATACCCTCCTATATGCCACTCTGTCCCATGATATGCCTTTTAACCCCCTATATGCCACTCTGGCATATAGGGGGTTAAAAGGCATATCATGGGTTAGAGTGGCAGATAGGGGGACACTTACATACCCAGACACCAATATACCCACCCAGACAATTCCCTACCCACTGAGACACTTACCTACCCAGACACCAATATACCCACCCAGACACTTCACTCACCGCGATGCCTCAGCAGGCGCTTGCTGCAGCTCCCACGGGATTTCGGCATGACGCTGTGTGACCCCGCTAGGCCCCGCCTTCTCCAGAAGATTGAAGAGGTCTTCCGGATCTGCTACGGGTCCCGGTCCTGCTTCTGGACCAATCTCCCCAACCGGGTCTGCTTCCCCGCAGTGGGTGGGCTATCCCGGGAGTAGGGGCGTGCGCAACCTCGGCTGCTGCCGGCACTTTCGCCAGCGCTCGGTGATAGACACCGGCAGCAGCTGAGGGTATCATACAGGAGGATCCAGGTCCCCTGCAGCGATGCGGGGGATCTGGATCTTAGTCTAATAGTCAGACCTCATTTGAGGTCTGATTAGAAGACGACCCCGATTACAAGACGGTGTATATATATATATATATTACATATAATATATATATATATACACATAATAATATAATATTATATATTATCTAAAATATAATATTCTGCCGATGCATCCCTTGTAAGCTCATGAGTGGCGCCCCCCGACGCCCAACATCTTGTTATTATAAAAGTGTCATAAGGCTTAGGTGGCAGCTCACAGCAGGGTCCTCAACTCCTGTTATATCTGTAAATGCACTCGTGTTATATATTCGTTACATCCCATATTTAAGTTGTACAGCGCTATGGAATATGTTACCCTGAGGGCTTCAGGCTCTCGTGCCGCTGCTGGAAGGAAGGAGAAGGAGTGACGGCCTCCAGGGCTGACTGGTTAACTCGCGCCGCAGTCTCCTAGGTTAGAAACAGACAATCTCTGATCAGAAGGCTTTATCAAAGAACTTTCCATCCTTTCAGAACACAAAGGTCACGCATATCAGCACAAAGGTCACGCATATCTCCCCGCCACGAATATGAATAACGTCTTCCTGTACCACGTTGGGAGCTCAGCAGCCATTTCTACGCCGATATAAGAACAGAACTTTAGTCTTGTAGCGGAGGACACATTTTGGGGGTTAAGAATTAAGTAACGGTTTAGAGTCGGAAGGAACTTGGCTTTTCTTTTGTTTAATTATTATACAGATATCTTGTTTTTTTTATTTTTTAAATATGGCTCCCAAGCCTTGTAGTCACGTGGCTTATAGCCTGTACGTGACCAGCGCAGCGGCACACGGAGCCCCAAATCATTATTCCGCCTCAGCTTCTGCTTTGCAGGAACATTAAATGCTGACTTTATTCCTTAAACCTTGCAGGTTTTTTCCAGATGTGAGAAATAAAATTCAAATTCTTTGCTCAGAAAAACTTCCTAATAAACTGTATTTTTGGCCAATTCTAAAATTCCCACAATTCCAAAAAAATAATTGGACGTACCTCAGGATTGTCGGTTAAATATATGCGTTTAGAGATGTTATTTATTGTAGTAATCCACTGCAACGAAAAACAAGTATTATTATACATTTTATATACATTAATATACCCACATTAACACTGTGTGTGCCGGAGCAGTACGCAAACCCAGACGCAACCAAATCGCAAACAAACATTTCCACGCATGTCTTTATTACTCGACATGTGCGTGAGTGGACGCAATTAATTCATACATACAATATACAGAATAAAATTTATTGGATAAAAACAGCACGAAAAAATCTATCACTAATCAAATTTGGTAAAAATAAATAAAAATAAAATAAAAAAATAGAAGATATAGAATAACCAAATAACTAATTATAACCAAACCACAGCAATTTGTAAGTAAAATCAGAGAGTAACACAGAAGTACAGAGAGAATTATTTCGTGTCCGTACCTCCTCGCTGTCCTTCCTGCTTTCCGCTTGTAAGATTACAGACCTTAAGATAAAAAACACATTAAAGAAATCATCTACAAATCAAACACTTAGAACTAACAGAGCGCGGGGTTTTGTTCTTTTTGTTTGAATGGCTGATTTTTTTTTTTTTTATATCCGACCCACTCAAAGCCGCCGGCTCCTCTGGCGGTAAGATAATTAACCCCTTTAACCCGGCGGGGGGATACAGTAAGTCAGACGTCCCCAGCGCCCGTTAGGTACTCACTTTTTACCATCGAAAGCCGTAATCTGGAAGCAGTATCTCCTGTCCTCAGAGTCCACGGCCATCACCGAGCAGTTATCGATGTCCATGACGAGACCTCCGGCCACGTCCCCCCTGGCCTGGCTCATCAGATTCCCTCCCTGAGTGAAGAAGTAATTTCTCTCCCAGCTCGAAGAGACCAACCCGGTTTTACTGGAAGAGGAAGCGGCAAAGACGTCACGCTCCGGCACACGCAAATTACACGCCAAGGACACGCAACTAGCTGTCCACTAAAGAACGGGCGATGTATCTGTCCTCCCTCAGAAGACAAACACGGTATGAAGCGCTCGTACTTGCGAATGTTGAGGTAGCCGGCTTTACGGGTTAAGTTGCGATTGATGGGAAGCTTTTTTGGGTCGGGATCCGGTAAATATAACGGTTCGCTGGCCACCTCCATGTCCTGTATCGTCTGCTGCATGTTTTCCAAGTCGTTGTCCATTTCTCTGCGGACGCTGCGACGGGGAAATAAAAATCATATGTCACGGAGGGGGGGGGTTCTATGTCTATCGGTGTCCGAAAAGAAATAAAGTTGGGAGGTTCAAAAAGACAATAAACTGTCCGCCGCGGGGTCGGTAGAAGTTGGTGAATGCAGTTTTTTTTTTTTTAACCACAATAAAAGGGTTAACAAACAGCAAATGAAAGATTTACAATAAAACGCCACTCACTTCTGGACGCTCGTACCGATGTTCGTCAGAAATTCCTCCAGCTGATCGTTGAGGTTTTCTGAGCCCATTTTGAAAAAGTTTATCTTTATTAAAAAAAAACAAAAAAAACGTAGATCATAAAAACTCGAATTACAGAGAAAAACATTAAAATGCATCAACCAACAAGGAACACACGGATGCAACTGGTTTTAGTGGCCAGAGCTCCGCGCCCCCCCTCCCCCAGTATAAACAGTAATGGTTATAGAGTCCGGCACCGGTGATGCCAGGAAAGCACCTGCATGCATTACGAGGGTACAATCATCTAAACGGTTACCTGCGCCTGCATGTACCCTAACAGCGGCTCCAAGATGGCGGTGCGTTTCTTGTACTGGATGACGTTTAAAGCACAGAAGTAATGCATCATGGTCTGGTGCTGCTTCTTCCTGGCCGTGTAGACGTCCTCTGTGGCTTCGAATTTAGTCTACGAAATAAACGTAAGCGCGTCACGTTAATGCACTGGCACAAGGTGGGGGGGCGCTTATCCGTGGCATTAACCCGCAGTGCCAGGAAGGGGTTAATGATTCCCACCCTATGTAATGATGTCATAATACAACCTTTTCATTCTCTCTCTTTTTGGACAGCCGGCTGTACCGGTTAATCGCTTGATCGTGGTCTAAATGAGAAAAGCAAATTATATTACAGACTATTATTTGGGGTGATGAGTGTAAAAAAAAATATAAAAAATATATATCAATAACTAATCTTACGAAACGGTCATTTAAGTCTCATTCATAACATTTAGACAGGAAGAGTTTTCACTGCATTTGTTCCTCCTTGATATGCTTGTATGCTATTCCTTGTATCCACTACTTTTTTTTTTTTTTTACACAGTGCAGTCATAAATTCAAGACAGAAGTCAGCGTTTTCATTGAATACTAATAATTCAAACTGAGTATTTCTATAAATTCTCTCTAGTAGAATATAATTCGGATACGTACCGTTACTGGCCATTTGGAAAATTTCTTTAAAAGTCAGGATTTCTGGAACGAGAAATAGAAATATCAGGAATCTCATCGGCGGGGAACGGAAAGCAAGCGCATGAGTAACGGGTCCGGCGGTCTCAAGGACAAAAGACAGAATTCCGCCTTCTTTTCCGCAGCTCCTCCCCTTCTCTTGCCTCTTGTTCTTCTTTCTTCGTCCTCTTCTCCGTTTACCAGGCCTACCGGAGCACTTCTGCAATAGGGTGGAGCCTCTGTGCACACCCTCTCCCCCAATTGGAGGAACAGAAGAGAGGTTGTCCCTCTGTGGCTCCGGCCTTTGGCTGAAGTACTCCAAGAGGCCAGAATATAAGATTTTAAAGCGTGCCGCCTAGAATCGGGGTAATTCGATACTTTTCTCAGCGGGACCGGAGAATCGGGGTTACCTTTTAAATCCCGTTCTTTAAACTGGCTGATCGGAAACATCATGGCGTCCGCCAGCTGGGTGGAGAGTACGGCGTGGCAGGAGCTTAGCTGTCAGGATAAACGTGAGCCGGTAAGGAGAGGGGGGCTGGGTGAATAAACCGGTACATACATATTCATGCAAAGGGGGCCAGCAGAGGGAGCCCGGTTCAGACGTCGCCGGCCCTTTAAGTGCATGCGCTCCCCGCGACTTACTTCATCTATGACTTTGGAAAACTGCTGGAGCGTTGAAGTCATGACCTCATCATCGCCCCCGAGAGGGAATCTCTGCGAAACAAACAAAACACTCAGTCCGGCTCCCAGCGGAAGAAGCCAACAGTGGCTGCGGAACTACAACTCCCATGATGCCCCCCCAGTACTGTAACCTCTGTTTGTGTGACCCGCACCCCCCCTTTGATATTGACCCTTAGTTCTCAGACGCCCAACCCTTTGGCACTTCCAGAGTTAAAACTGTAATTTAAAATGACAGAAAATGTTCCATGCAGGAGGCCGCAGTCCGACAGCTCCCGCGGGGTCCCGGGAATGCCGCAGCGTAGACCACCCCATTTTTTTTTATCGTACCTGTTTCTCGTATTCTTTCAGGAGTTTTGAAGTCAGGTGGGTGGCCGCGCTCAACTCGTTCTACGAGCAAACGAAAAGGATAAGAGCTCGATAACAGCGGGCAAAGCGCTCCCGTCCCTCTGCTTCCCCAACCGTGTGTGTGTGTAAACGTGTGTGTGTGTGTGTGTGTGTAAACGTGTGTGTGTGTGTGTGTGTGTGTGTGTGTAAACGGGTGTGTGTGTGTAAACGGGTGTGTGTGTGTAAACGGGTGTGTGTGTGTAAACGGGTGTGTGTGTGTGTGTGTGTGTGCGTAAACGCGTGTGTGTGTAAATACCCCCCCTGCTTTGCACGCGCTGCGGTCTGCCGTTTGCACCTGGGCGTCGTAGATCCGCTGCATGGCGCGATACAGCTGACCGGTGTAACTGGTGATGGCCGCCGCATCTTCTTCAAACACTCCCAGGAGCGAGCGAGTCTGCCGAAAACGTGACAAAGTCAGCAAATCACAAACACCCATCACACCCCCACCAATCAACACCGAGAGTGCCAGAGCCCCCGCGGTGTCACCCACCCGGGACCGGCCCCTGCAATGTCACCCACCCAGGACCGCGGTGTCACCCATCCATGGTTGCTATGGTGATAAGACCTCTTTTAAAAGTCACCATCTCGGCTACCAGGGTGTCACTGTCTCTGAGTATGAGGGTGTCACTATCTCGGGGTATCACTGTCACTGTCTGGGGGTATCAGGGTGTCACTGTGTCACAGGATCTGTCCCTGTGCCCCTCCCCAGTAACCTCTGACCTGGGGACTGTCCTCCAGGGTCTCCTCGATGGGCAATTTGTCGATGCCGAGCATGTTGGTGCTCCTCGGGGTAACAGGGGCAGAGTTGGGGCTCGCGGGGTCCCTCGGCCAGGCGCGGGGTGTCTCGGAGCTGGAGATCCCGAGCAGCTGATGTGCGGGCCGGAGAGACTGACAGCGGATGTCCCGCCCGCCAGCGTCTCATTGGCTCACGGGAAATGTCTTTCAAAAACAGAGATCTCTAATTGGCCCGTAGAAACGCCATTCACGCCGGGTTACTAAGGGGTGAGGTAGGTAGGAAGTTGTCATGATGACGCAAGATGCCAAACATTCTGCACATGCTAAACGTGATACGGTGACATATTACATGGGGTAGGGTGACATATTACATGGGATGCAGTGACATATTACATGGGGCACAGTGACATAGTACATGGGATATGGTGACATATTATATAGGATACAGCAATCTCACTGTCCCATTGTTCCTCGACCTCCTAATAGATTGTAAGCTCCCAGGAGCGGGGCCCTCCTCTCCGGTATCTCTTCTCGTATTTTTGTCCATTTTGTATATTGTCAGCTTTCATGTTAATTTTCCGCTGGTGCTCTAGAAATAACGTTTAATTTGCATGATATACAGTGACACGCTACATGGGGTACAGCGACATGCATGATATACAGTGACACGCTACATGGGGTACAGTGACATGCATTATATACAGCGACATGCATTATATACAGTGACACGCTACGTGGGGTACAGCGACATGCATGATATACAGTGACACGCTACATGGGGTACAGTGACATGCATTATATACAGCGACATGCATGATATACAGTGACACGCTACATGGGGTACAGTGACATGCATTATATACAGCGACATGCATTATATACAGTGACACGCTACGTGGGGTACAGCGACATGCATGATATACAGTGACACGCTACATGGGGTACAGTGACATGCATTATATACAGCGACATGCATGATATACAGTGACACGCTACATGGGGTACAGAGACATGCATGATATACAGTGACACGCTACATGGGGTACAGCGACATGCATTATATACAGTGACATGCTACATGGGGTACAGCGACATGCATGATATACAGTGACACGCTACATGGGGTACAGCGACATGCATTATATACAGTGACACGCTACATGGGGTACAGCGACATGCATTATATACAGTGACACGCTACATGGGGTACAGCAACATGCATGATATACAGTGACATGCTACATGGGGTACAGCGACATGCATTATATACAGTGACACGCTACATGGGGTACAGCAACATGCATGATATACAGTGACACGCTACATGGGGTACAGCGACATGCATGATATATAGTGACACGCTACATGGGGTACAGCGACATGCATTATATACAGTGACATGCTACATGGGGTACAGCAACATGCATTATATACAGTGACACGCTACATGGGGTACAGCGACATGCATGATATATAGTGACACGCAATAACACCATAACTAACGTGCACATTGTAACAACATACACTTACACACACACTCACACATTTACACATATGCTCTCACACCATACACTTACACACTGCTGCCGCCTGCTACGATAGGGCCACATACATTGGGCACCTGGGATTCCAGGGCCACGTGTCATGCTAAACACAGTGAGCATGTAAAGGGAATCCCTTAGTATACTGGCCCTGACTGTGAAGGTATTCTGCCTGGGGGATTTAAGCAGGGATTTTTTAATCTCCAAGCCTCGTCTCCGAGTCATTACGAGCGCACTGTACCTCTTCTGAGTTATCCTGTAAGCCGTAAAGCGCAGAGTACATCTGTGATAAATAAATGTATGCGTCAGAGTTTGTCAATCTGAGTGATTTATGTAGTTTTAGCGATACGGAGCGCTCTGTGCGGCGGCAGCCACTAGATGGCAGCGTTTTCTGTATCAATTCTTTGATTGTCCCTTTAATCAATTTTTAGGACCAAAATTTAGGACTGAAGGGGGAGATTTTAAGGGGAGAGCCCAGCCTTTTCCGGGCTTCTTGTTCCAAATGTATGGGGGGGGGGTATTTTGCAGCGAGCTTTTCTGCCATTGCCGCTCACAAAGCAATTTAATATGCATTCTTTTGTGAGACTGGAAGCTATCCCTTTAAGGTGTTTCAGATGAATATATATATATATATTTATACATTTTTATTTCATATATATATATATATATATATATATATATATATATATATGTTTTAATGCCTCCAAAAATCATTTAATACATATATATATATATGATATATATAATACTTATGGAATTGAGATGGGATCAGAATTTCTCCTGGAACCGGGTGTTAGTATTTACTTGAAACTCAATTACTGCGCTCGATTTGCTTTAAAACCCTCTGCCTTGTGATTCGTTTTAAACCGTCTTCTGTAAACACGTCTGCTGCTTGGCTCCCGATATCTGTACGAGGGGTAACTACGTTCCACTTTGTACCATTAATATTCCCAGCTTAGTGTAAGGGGACTCATTAGGGTATTAGAAAAGATTTGGATAATGTCATTTTCCAGGGCTGAGTGGGGGTTAAACTATCTCTGCTAATGTGTTATTACAATTAAGCAAAAGTGTTACTTTGTGAAAATCCCCTAATTACCAGCTCCTGTTTTACGGAGCGAATGGGACTAACGTGTAAGAGGAACTTAACCGCTTGGTAATACGAAGCTAACGACCAATTGTTACACGATTTTCAGAGTCACATTAAAAAACTATACGACGGAGGCTTATAATCCGTTTATATAGAAATAAAATTTAATAATAAAGATAACAATAAAAAAAACAACCTACAATAATAATATAAATAATAATACAAAAATACTAACAACAACAATAATAAAAATAATAACAACAATAATGATAATAATTATATTTTTGTTGGGAAATCAGTATACTTATTTTTTATTTAATATTTAGAGTTTTTTAGTTCATGTATTTTTCTTTAATAAGATACACTATTTTTCAAACTTTTCATGTTATAGGATTGCCGATTCATTACTTTTGTTGTAAGAGTTTTTTCTTACTAATTAAATTGATCACTTGATTGATTTCATTTCTGTTCATTGGTAGATTGATATGTGTTTGTAGCGTGAAACACATCATGTTTTTATTACGTTTTTATTACATTTATAGGGTTAATTTGGTCTTTATCAGTAGCGTGTTGGGGTATTCACTAATTCTTTAACTCATTTGCCAGGTGACTAGGATTTTATTTCCGCTCAGGTCGAGTCTGCGTTTGAGATCTAAATAAACCTGGGGCCCATCGGAGCGGATATCAGCCCCCCCCGTTACATATAATGCCAAAAAGTCATATGGTTGCCCTAAACAAAGAGGAACCGTAAGAAAACGTTAATCCTGCAAGCAGAAAAACAAACAAACATCTATGGGGCTTATTCACTAAACAGTGAGTTGTGTGTGTGTGTGTGTGTATATATATATATAGCAAGTCTATGGAATACTCCAGTGGTTTCCATGGCTTCACTTAATAACCCCCATTGTATCTGTATATATTAGGACGTAATATTTTCTTATAAGGGGTGTTGAATTTTCCAGCTCCTCCCACAGCGCAGAGTGGAATTTAAACCCCGTTTGCTAGCACTTCTTATTATAAAAATATTTCCGTCCCTTTATGATCGGCGCATCTTGCTCTTGGCAGGATCAGGATCACGTAAATCACATTTTACGATCCGCCTTTCTGCTGCCAAACTCTTCTCTCTCTTGTTGTAAAACGGATACTTTATAAATGTTTCCAAACGCAGTTTTTTTGCCCATTTACTTGACCCCCAGTTCCTTAGAAAACTCAGAGTATCTGGCGCTTTTTTTTATCTTTTACATTTTCGTTTATTTCCTAGGAAAAACTTCTTTCCAGATTTCATTTTCTGGAGCATTGTGTGTGGGTTTGGATGACACAGATGAAATAAATTTACATGAAATAAGAGGAATTTCACCAAAAGCCAAAGATATATATATATATATAAACTGTATATATAAGAACTACAGCGGATGTGGGAATTACGTTATAAATTGACATTCTCTCCATATATATATATATATATAGGCCAAAAAAGTCAAAAGTATTCACCAAACTTTTTGTAAGACAAGACCCCTTTTTAAGGGTAAACCTATCGTTTTCTGGTATCTTTATTTTTCTACATTTTTTAATACTATTATTGTCGTATTTTACTCTTTTAACTTGCTGTCTTTTATTTAAAATTTCTTAATGTTCCCGTGTTTCTCACAACCGTAACAGTAACTGCGATTTAGCTAATAAATGTAAATTTCTTCTTTATATAAAGAAATAAATATAATTCAAAACAAAAGTTCTGTAGCATAAATTACACCTTTTGGGAATCCCAAAATATTTTTTTACGTCCAGTGTATTTTTATTATTTATTTATTTAATGTCATTTATACATATATTATCATTTTATTAAATAAATAAATGAATAATGTATGAATTAAATGTAAATATTTATTTATTTATGTTTATATATATTTACGCACATATATAAACATAAACAATACGCACATGGAGAAGTGTAGATGACCTGTGTCTGGAAAACAAATTATCACACCTAGTAACTGATCAATTTGTTGTAAATTTCCCTTTATGCAAATCGCTTAAACCTAAGCAGTTATTGGTAAATAAACGAGCCCATTCTGATTTTAAATAGTGGGCGCAACCGTCCACGTCGTCTAATCCCGGCCCTTGGAACGCAATTACATTGACTTTTACCATCGCAGCCAGCCCCGCGCAGTGTGCCTTCCGCCAAAAGCTATTGCTTCTCTATTGACCACATTAACTACTACATATGCATATGAAATACGCGCAGGCATTTTTATCAGGATTACCCTAATAGCATTAAGAGATTAGTTTATTTATTTATTTCCTTGGGGAGGTTGGGATACAAATAAAATAATTGAGAACGCTTTAAAAAAAACCTCGCTGATTTTGTTCTAGGTTCACAGAAACGCATCCATTAAATGATAAAATAAAGGGAAAAATATAAAATGTTATACGCTGCTGGTTCCAAATAAAAGTAGAGTTACGAGCCCGAGCTGAACCTCCTTGGAGAAAGTAAAGTTGATGTTCTGGTTTGGGGAGATAAGACTTTGTCCCACTTTGTGACTTCCCCCAGCCTCCCCATTAGCCGCTAATTACTTGCCAAACAAATAAACAATTAACTCGGCCATGCCTCTTGGTGGGAGAATCTTCATTGAGATGCTAAAACTTTGTAATGAAAGATTTAATTAATGACGTCGTAGAGCCAGCCCCCTTGTCAACGCGGCTATAAGGAGGGTCGCAGGCGAGGAAAAGCCCCAGCCATCACCAGAGCCGCGTTTGGAGAAGGGACGAGCCAGGCGAGGACAATGACAAGCGCAACTTTGTGTCAGGTCGGCCCGACGGTGCCAGCGAATCTCCAGAAAGGGGCCCGTTTAGTCGACGTGAAACCCGCCAAGTGCTCGTTTTCCATCGAACGCATTTTGGGACTGGACAAAGCCAAGGATATTTCTCCAACGGTCAACAAACATTACAGGCCGTGGATGGATCAATATAATAATCAAGGTATTTCACCCAAAAATTGGAATGGTGTCTGGATGACGGAACGTTCAGCGCTCGCCGCTGGGCTGTTCTACAGCAGAACAAATAAAATAACGTTCTAAGGACTATAGATGATGACATCTAGATCATCTTTATCGCTAAAAAGGTTGGGAGGGGACTATGTGGCTCGCATAGATTTTTGTTACTTTTATTTTGGGTTCTTTTATTTGTTCTCTGCGGTTATTTGTTATTTGTTTTGTTAGTTTTGTTTTTTTTCTCCCCTATAATATTATCTTCATTATTGTTTTTTCTCGTGGGCTTTTTCACGGCGTTTCTGAAATAATCATTCCGTTTCTTCCCGACGTAGCAGCATTCGATGGGCGCCTTTGGAAGCTACCTATGGTGACCTATGAGCTACCGATACAAGTCGGCGCGGTGCGCGCTTCACTGGAACAAGAAAGCAAAGCCCGATACGAAAAATGCTGCGCGGGTGAAGAACGCCTGACGTATAAACGGGAGCTCAGCTGGTACCGGGGCCGGAGACCGAGGACGGCTTTCACCAGAAGCCAAGTAAGTAGCGGCTAAAAGATTCCCTTACAAAAAAATCCAATAATTACAAAAATACTTCGTTATTACTTTTTGAAAATAAATATTTACCCAGACCCAGATTATTTCACTCTTTCTGGATCACTAGTGAAGGAAATAAAAATCACCATTTTTACTAACTCCCTATTTCTCTGGGATTTTTCATCAATAGCCATTTCTACCCCTTTTTTCCCCCAAAACTTTATTTTCAAATATTCCTAATATTCCCATTGTCTTTTTCCCTGTAATATTATTGGCTTTGATATAAAATACAGAAAATTAAAAATAAATAAATGTGTTCTTTTTTTTCTTACAGATCGAAATTCTGGAAAATGTTTTCAAGGTGAATTCCTATCCGGGGATTGATATAAGAGAGGAACTTGCAAACAAACTTGCGTTAGATGAAGACAGAATCCAGGTATTGAATGGTTAATAAATGAATACGTAGAAGATTATATATATAAATATACAAAATAATTTACTAATACTAATAATATTTACTATATAATTACTATAACAATTACTGAAATTAAGGTTTTTTTGTCTAATTCCTTGATACAATTCTGCATTAAAAAATACAACTCTTAAGACATCGATAGACCCTTGAGTTTTAAGGTTTTTTTTTTCTTTTTATTTCAGATTTGGTTTCAAAATCGCCGTGCGAAACTGAAAAGGTCCCGCCGCGAGTCGCAGTTTCTAATGGTCAAAGACTCTTTAACTCCAAACATTCAAGAATGAGAAGAAGTCTTTAAAGTTTCACTTTTGACTGTAAAGCAAAGAGTTTTGTTTTTTAATTAAATATATATGTAAAAAAAGCAAATTTAATGTTTTTTGTTTTACCAAATCTGTTTCATAAAATAAGTGTTCGCCGGCCCTTTCGGGAATTTATTGCGAAATATTTTATTTGTCTGAAATGCTCGACAAACTGTAAATATTTTTTTTTTCTGTAATATAATTGTTTATGCACTTTTTGTAAATATTATTTCTTAAATAAATATTAATATTTTTCATGAACAAATTGTTTTCTTGATATGAAAATTCTGTCTCTCCATGATCATTATGTTCCAAAAATGGGATACCACTAATTAGAGGGTTTTTGCTAAACTTCTTTGTGACTATTCTGAGCCTACTTGAACACAGGTGGATCGGGCAGTTTGGCTAGGACTTCTTTGCTAAAGCTTTTTTAGGATTTGCGTCTGGACAAACTGTGGGACAAAGCCAGTAAAGGATGATGGGAATTGTATTCCAACAACAAGAACGTTAAAACACTATGTGCAGAAAAAACACCTCCCATTATAAGTAAAAATATGGATTTTGTGGAAAATATAATTTATTTAGGGTGTTATGTAAATAATAAAACCTCTCCCGTCTTTTCCAAATGGAGTAATAGAAAGGCAAGAAAGGGGCAGACAACATGCTCGGTGCACATTATACATTATGACAAACACCTAAAGGATCCGGTAGCAGTGTAAGTGCTGCCTAAAACCCTTCTTTCTCTGACCGCCATGTTGACTATATGAAAAAACTCCAAAAAAAAAGCTAGTGGCCAAAATCTTTCTGGAGGCCCTTTGGGCAACCCCTACCCCCGCCATCGCTGTAAGCCCCCGGCCGGTGCTGTATGGAGGAGTACGGAGGCAATGTGTGACTCTCTGTTTGTACGAGCTTGTAATGAGTGTTGAATAAGTGCTATAAGTATAATGTATGCAGCGATGGAGATAAACGAAGAAACGGAGATAAGGGCAGGGATCGCTCTAATCTCTGGGCAATTACCTGCTTGGCTTGAGTCGCCTTCATTATTGTGAGAGACGACAGGCAGGACTTCTCAAACATCTTGGGCCTCTGGACCCCTTTTACAAACTGTCAGAACGTGACAGGTCCATATCTACCCCTACAGCAGCTTCCTTATCCTATATAATAGAAAGCACCCCCCCCACGGTATCTTCCTTATCGTATATAATAGAAAGCACCCCCCCCACGGTATCTTCCTTATCGTATATAATAGAATGTCTCCCCTTCAGCATATCAATCAGCCTTTTACACTTAAACTTGGAACGTGCCATTGGAACACAGGAGTGATGGGAGTGATAAAGGGCCATTGGAACACAGGAGTGATGGGAGTGATAAAGGGCCATTGGAACACAGGAGTGATGGGAGTGATAAAGGGCCATTGGAACACAGGAGTGATGGGAGTGATAAAGTGCCATTGGAACACAGGAGTGATGGGAGTGATAAAGGGCCTTGGAACACAGGAGTGATGGGAGTGATAAAGGGCCATTGGAACACAGGAGTGATGGGAGTGATAAAGGGCCTTGGAACACAGGAGTGATGGGAGTGATAAAGGGCCATTGGAACACAGGAGTGATGGGAGTGATAAAGGGCCTTGGAACACAGGAGTGATGGGAGTGATAAAGGGCCTCTGTACGCCTACGAAGATATTCCATTAACCCCGTCTGCGCTGGATTTCTGATCCATTTCATGTTATTTTAATGGCCAAAATCTGTCCGGCTCCTTGGGTTTATTCGGCTATATCATTAGATATACATTTGTTATAACGTCTCCTTCTATAGTGAACGCTGTTCTGCTTTAATATGAAGAGCAATCCGTTCGCTGCGTAAATATGGATTCAGCAGGTTTTGGCACAAAGGACGCACCACAAAGCCCCACATTGTGCATTGTTCCAAAATGCAATTAACAAGAAGGGTTAATGTGATTTTAGACAATAATAGTGAAATACGTTGGGCTGGGAGGGCCGACGCCGGGCCGTCCCTGAAGCCCCTTTGGTAATGATCTTCTCCTGTTTGCCTCTGACATGGTTATTTGGACTCGGCGATGACGGTGACACAATGCGGGGTCCATCCCAATTAGTTCTTTAAACAGTTGCCGGCATTAGGGCAAAATGCCAGGGAGCTCATTACATGAAATAACCACTTTAGCTCGGAGCTGCCGAGACGAGATAAAGACTCGCGTGACGTCCCTGTGACTTTGCTATTCCCAAATTTTCCCAAGTCCTGCATGGAACTTAATACGTTTTTAGGTTTGCAATTTTTTTTTTAGCGCCACAATTTTACATTTACGGTCAGTAAAGTGGGGGCTCTTTGAAACTTTGTATCGATCTATACATTATGCATAGATCGACGATTGTCTATCACCGGTTACATCTGCATGTGGGTAGGATTTAGAGGCACACAATGAACAGGCATTAAAAAAAATCCTTAATCTATACATTTACTAGCCATTTGGTGCCGAATGAGCGCAAGGTATAGATCAAATGTAAATTCTATATAGTATAGGCAAAGGGGGAGCTACATTACAGCTAGGGGAAGCCAGCACAGCGAGAACCGAGGAAACGGCTTCGGCTAGAAACCAGAACGTCTGGCATTATGTCCAGGTCTCCATAACTCGGAGGCAGTTAAATGTCTTTGCAGCTAAATATCTCGGGGTAAATGAACCGCGGTGTTGTTCTTGTGACGAGGTACATTTAAGTTTTGGTCGGCGTCCAGTGGGATGCATTCCTGAAGTCTTACTCACTTTCCCTGATCAGCAGGTCTTGGAGAACGAGCCGCGTTTATCCAACCCGGCAACTTTATCCGGGGTAAAAATGCTGCTAATTAATCTGTCACCAAATACAAACCGATAGGGCGAAGCGCAGACAGATACCCCCCGCTCCGTACCCTGCTGACACATTCAATGTTTGCATTTCCTAATTCATTCGCCCCCCAAAAAAACTCGTCCAAATGGAAATCTGACTTATATTAAGCAACGTACACAACGAGAGATGTGTTAATTCCGAGAAACAAAGGAAATGTGTTGTCCGTGCCAAACACGCGTTAATATTTGGAACTTCATCTGAGGGTCAAATAGGGTTCTGGACCAGAAGCGCGCGGGGCGAAGATTTCCGGTTACGGCATAAAAGCTCAATTAGTCATTTTTATTGATTTTATATAGATTTTAGATTCTACAGATTCCCATATAATATCTAAAGAATCTAAAATGTTTTATTTCTCCCAATTTATCGCGCGCGTAAAAAATCCCCAAGAAAAAGTCTCTTAAAATTCCCTCCTCTCTGTAAATCCCTATAGGCACATTTCTTACCCTGATAATCCGCTGTTAATGCCCCCGTATCCATGTAGGATATCACCTGGTCGGGTATAATAATACTATCAAACTTAGCCAAAAGTCGGATAAACTTTCGCGATCGCGCAGGTCGTCCTCTTCAAATACCGAGCAGAAGATCTCCAAGACGAGGAGGATTCCCAGACCGGTTACATCGTATCCCAAATGCCAGCCGCCTGCCATGTTATGGGGGTTGGCACAATTGGCAGAAGTTAGGGTGACTACCTATCCCTGCGGGTAATAAAGCTGGTGCTTATCCTCTATGAATAGTTCATCTCAATCTGTGGTTTGACAATTGGTGGCAGAAGTGGGACACTAATGAGTTCTGCTGCTGGTTGAAGTCCGGAGCACTTACGGTTATCGCTGTCTTACCCCGAATTGTCACATTTGTATCGCAAAATAAAGAAGCAGAGGCTCAGCACTCAAATGGTATATACATTGTAGCAGGATTAGGGATTGGGGAAACCTCAGGAAGATGGAGTTAGAATTAAAATCTGCGTCCGTTGTGTGAGGATTGCGTTCGTTTAACCCGTTTGCAGGTAATTCCAATCTATTGTTCACCTTAATACCGAGAAACAAAACTCTTACAATAGAAGCAGATCCTACTAATCCAGTCAGGGAAAATCTGCTTTAGTATTTCACTATTAACTGGCAACTGCAAAAATAAGGGCTAATTCGGCCCCAGTGGAGGCAGAATGACAAAGACTCTTACCCCGGAGAATGGACCGTAACGCCATCATCTCCGGTGGCCAAATGTCAATTAGGGAGGGACTTTCATCAACATATAAATGGCTCCAATTTTAATCTTATTGTTTTTCTCGGTCAGGTCTCATGCGTCTCAACAAAAAGCTTAGTGTCTCTCCGCGGTTTAACTAACAAAATATATTTTACTCCTTTTAGAAGCAAATTACGGTATCAGCGAGATGGCAGCAGGTTAAATACCACGGCACCTGAAACTGTGTCATTAAATATAAAATATATTAAAAAAATGAAATATTATTGTGTATTGCATTAAAAATGCATGAAACAGAATTTCCCGTTGTGCAGCGCTATATAAAACAATAAATAATAATAATAATAATAATAATTCCCAGCTCTAGAAAGTATTAATAATAGTAAAGCAAAGCATGACAAACTTTGTAACTAAATGACTTATTTAGAATGTTTTAAAGAAAAAAATACAATTACACTCAGAATTTGTTTTCTATTTACCCAGAAAATGATGTGGCCTAAAATAAATAAATAATAATAATTTTAAAAAAAACAATTCTAAATATATATATGATAATAAATAAAAACTATAATAAACAAATATAAAAATAATAAATATAGTAACAAAAGTTTTGTACCATAAATGAATCGATTGATTGGATACACAGATAGGTGATAGATCCCAAGCACCCAAAATAATTTAGTGAGCTCAATAAATGCCCAAGGGAAGGTTTTTTTTACAGTAATTTGGCAGAACCCTTAATTAAACTTTATGTCTCAGGTTTAGAAGTCCTCTGGAATTATCTGGAGTCTTATAACCAAGGATAAATCCCACTTGATCTGGACGGATTATTCGGTTTGGAATTACCTACAATCCAGAACGCTCCCCGTTTCACATGTCTGCCCAGAATGTCTTTATTTCTGAAATGGGTTCCCGATTTGGATCCAGATCGGTTCTAGAGTAGCGCTGGAGATACTGCGGCCAGGGGGTGCGGAATTACGTCATTATTATAAATTCACCAAAACCGGTCAGTTACAACGGTCTAGTTGCTCTCATTTCTATGGCGGGACGTGATAGCGATCTCCCTGTATATTCAAGACTTCTGTCTGAGACAAAGTTACAAAAATGTGACAAAAACAACAACAATTATTACAGAAAGAATTTCAAGAAATACTTAATCTTCTGAGTCGTGTCGGGAGAGCTAGGGTTTTTTGTAATGTTTTTGTTTTTGTGTTCCAGAAATTTTTTTCGCATCCGAGAAATAGATACAAATGAATCACATGGAATAATTATACCCAAAAAGGTGAAGAACCAGCATCTAAACCTGAATTCTTACAAAGTATCATCAGGGTGACTTTTTTTGGGGGGACGCTTATATATTTTTCTAACAGCGTGGCTACAAAGTATGTAGAATTAGTTACAGAATACGACGTTTACAGAAATGATATAAAAATAAAAATGACCGTCAGCTTCCCCAATCCCGCTCAATGAATGTCATTTCTATATTTATACAATAAAAACCCATAATTACTGAAGAAAGGCAGACCGAGGCCACGCGTTTCCCGTAGTAACGGATCATATTCTCGGCCCCCAAACCTTCTAGATTTAAACAGAGAAATCTGACTTCTTCAAGAAAAACGGTCAGAGAGGATTTTTTTTCCATGAACAGAAACATTTTATTTAAGATGTCGTTCCAATGACGTAACAAAAACATGACTGGAGTTCAGGTGGATGGATGGATTTTATGCTCCGCGTGGAGGTTAAGTTCTATTATTGGACGGTTCGTGCCACGCGAGAAGAGCACTTATTACGCGTTGCACCAGACTCCATTTTTTTACGTGTGTCCCCCGAACACGTCTCTAAAGTCTCTAATTAAATGCAGAACTTCCACACCTCCAAATGTGTAACCAAGTGGGGCATTTAGAGGAAGAATAATGGGGTTTATTTACCCCGTTAAATCTATAAAGCCGTTTCCTGCTGTTTCTATACACATTATCGGGGCTTTTAGGGTCGTAGAAGCCTGCGATCCCCTCATACCCAGCAAACATTCTGACCTCCTAGAAAAGAGGGGCACCAGGAGAGGAGAGAGGGGCATCGGGGAGGAAAGAGGGGAATTGGAGGGAGGTGAGGGGGTATCAGAGGAGGAAAGAAAGGCATCAGGGGAGGAGAGAGGGGAATGAGGGGAGAAGAGGGGAACACAGGGGATAGAAAGAAGGGCATTAGTGGAGAAGAGAGGGTTTTGGGACAAGGACTGAACAAACTAAACAGAGATACTTGGGAGGTATGGAATTCTGTATTCTTCATTCAGTTCTCTTGTACTGATACTTGAAACACTATAGCGAGTATAGAATTACCCGGGGCAGATTGGCCGTATATATATTATATTATATATATCATATACGGGGGCTGCGCTTGCTCTGTCCCCCCGGCTGGGGCTAATTTGCCGGAGAGGAGTCTCGCATCCTTCGGCCTCAGGCCTTACAAAGCATGTTGGATAATTTGCAGCGTTTGTTAAAAGAACTCCCCTGTCGTGACTAATTAACTCTAAACACAGGACAAAAACGGCATTATTTGGGGCTATAACAACACGCCCGGGGCAACAACAGAGACATTAAGTGTCAGTTTCTCTGCGGCGGAACCAGCGAGCGGACGCAACGCGCAAAAAAGGATCTTTAAGTTAACCAATCAGACACAGAAAAACTATCTGTATGATGAATTCTCTTTTAAACATTTTTTATGTATTTTAAACCGTCATGTCACGTAGTTTATAGTGTTAAAGAGACATAAAGATTCAAACCTCCCTGGCTCTTATGCCCAGAGTCCTGCGCCGGTTATAGAATAAATACAAAAAATGGGTGAAAATGGTTTTTTTTCAAAAAAGACGACCAATCAGAAAGACGGTAGCAGGTGCATTATGGGTAAAATTTTGCACAAGAGACAAAAAAAATAAAAGAAAAAAAGAGACAGCTCGGAGTATCGTCAGGGACTTTATAGAGAAAGAGACAGCTGGGGGTATTATCAGTGACTTTATGCCTGCCGTGACGCCCCTCTTGTCGGCAGAGGTAATAATGTATATTTCTGTATATTTCATTGAAATCAAAAGATTATGTTTGCGATGTTTAGTCGACCAAGCCCCAAACAGTGAGCTATAAAGTCATCTGAGCTTTCAAGACCTCAGAGGTCCCCTCTTCAGCTACATTTTACTCTTTGCACGGAGAGGAGGCAATCGCTAAGTTTTCATAACGCTTATTTCTTATTTAAGACTCACATGAATTGCCCCGGGGCTGTTGCGAGCCGTGCGTTGTGTATTAGGACTTTACCTAGTAGAGAGCTAGCTCTTGAGCCCATTCAGTAGGGGCAGGATTTAATCACAAACCTTTTGTTTATATATTTACAATTACAACCCAACATTAGCAAGTAATGACAATGGCTCTTTGTCTTGGCGCACACAGCTAATGTCTTTTTCAAGTTTAGAGGCTCAGACCGGGAGATTAACCTGCGAGGTGCGGCCCCCGCAATCCCTCCGTAATCCAGGTACACAAAGTGGCCGCCTTAATCCAATCCGCATCCCCGAAACACCAGGAATATCGTACGCCGGCGAAGATGAACCCGGAAATCCTGACCACCGAAGCGGGGGGGGGGGGGTCGTTACGGATAAGGAGCCGTTTAGGAGTTAGGTGGTGGAAAGACGCCATTCGTTTCCATGGCAACTGCTCCACACGTAGACGTTTGCCCCAGGGATTCTCTTTATTAACCCCCTAGAGTTATGGATTTTATGGACCTGTTTGTTCCGGCAGCCAAATTGATACATTTTTACTGGTGAGATCCGAAGATTAACGAATAATAAAAACATTAGTCGGGTGAAAATTGTAAAAAGCGGAAGGGAAGCCGATCACAGAGAACAACGGAGTCCGCAGGGGCCGTGACTAGGAGAAAACCTTCTGCTTCGCCGAGTATCCCAGGGGGCTTCTACGACCTGATGGATCCAACGATGGTTCCAGGGGGTCCCCTCTATGACCAATAATGTAACATCTCACGTAGAATACTCAGGTCTCACTCTTTTAAGGGTTAACATGACCTCTGTGCACGTGGGTATTATTACTGGCACATGAAGCTAGTGCCCGGTGGGCCAGGAGGGCCGCATACTTACCCATAATGGCACTTCAGTGAGCGGCTGCCAGCTGGACATGCGCGGTGTAAGAATGTGCAGCATGGGACAACCAACCCCAACAGACGGTTCCCGGGTCCACACTCTTCATGTTGACAGAAAGTAAACATTTTTCCCACGGAGGGAGAGAAACGCTAAACGGGGGTTTCACGGCATTTCAAAATTACATTTCATTTTTAAAAATATCATTATTGTTATTATTATTGTTTTTTTATTATTGTTATTATTATTATTATTGTTGTTGTTATTATTATTATCATAACATCTCACAAGAGATGGTAAAACAAGACACCATCACATGGCGTTAGCTGAGGATCTTCTGCCCGGGCAGGGAAATAGCCCCCTCTGCTGGTGAATTAAAGGGGAGGAATAAGGTTTTTTTTCCTTTAAATACAGGGTTCCATCCATTCATTTGCAGGGTTAGTTGATGGAAGGCATATGCAGGAGTTACTTTGCTTGTCAGCTTGAATGAAAATGAAGATTTGCGGGGAGGGGGAATTCTTGTGGGCTTCATCTTAAATGATATTCGATTCCATAAATTGTGTTTATTTTTAGTGAAAACATCTGTCCGGCTTGGTTAAACTGCATAATGGAAAACCCTTCTTATGGTCATATTTTCTGTGATCCCCGAGGTCACAAAGTCATTAAAATAAAATCAGAATCAAAAAAATATTCCAAAAAGGGCAGAAACTGAGAAAAGCAGTTGTGGCAATGCACAGAGTGACCTGTAGGTGGCGCTCATACCCCAGATCCAGTGTTATAAACGTGTTATTACAGAGGCAAGGGTTCCATACTGTGTGTCTGGGGCTGCCCCAGTACTCTCCCAGTACTCTCCCAGTATTCTCCCAGTTACTAAGTGGTTTTCTCTGGGATTTGGATCGGCAGCAGGCAGGTGCGGGGAGGCCCAGTGGGCTCTTTATCCAAACGGCTGCCATCAGGATCTGTTTGAAACCCGAGCTTCCTGCTCTATGCCCCCAATCTCTCAATCCTCAGCACCCTGTGTGGTCTCCGGAGTTTATCCTCTCCCGGCTAAATGCATTAGATTATAATACCCTCCAACAGTCCCTGTTTAGTTTGGCCAGTCCCTCTTTGTGCTCCGAATCCCTCTGCCCCTCTCCCCTCCCCTGATGCCCCTCTTTCCTCCCTCTCTGATGCCCTCTCCCCTCCCCTGATGCCCCTCTTTCCTCCCTCTCTGATGCCCTCTCCCCAATCCCTGAACCCCTCTCCCCTCCCCTGATGCCCCTCTTTCCTCAGAATGTTTGCTGGGTATGAGGGTATCGCAGGGTTCTAACTCCCTAAAAAGCCCCGATAATGGAAATGGCTTTTTAAATTAAACGGGGTAAATAAACACCATTATTCTTCTTCTAAATGCCCCTAACAGTTACACAAATACCCAGCGAAAAGAGAGACAGGGAGAGGAGAGAGAGATGGGGAGAGGAGAGAGAGAGACGGTGAGAGAACAGAGAGAGAGACAAAGAGGATGAGAGAGACATTTAAATACATAAAGGGATTTAACAAAGGACTGGAGGGAAGTTTATTTCAAATGAGGAGAAAAGTTTACTGAGAGGGGGGTAGATAAGTAGAACAGCCTCCCAGTAGAAGTGGTAGAGGGTAATACAGTGAGAGTATTAAACATGCATGGGGTAGACATACGGCTCCTGAATCTAAGACGAGACCAACGACTGATTAAGTTTTACAGAAGGAGAAGCGGGTGACGAGACAGGCAGTGATAAGACTGCTCCGTGACGCAGCGTGTATAGTAATGAGTGAATTGAGCCGCGGGGATTTTTAGTTCCGTGCCCCTCGGGTTAAAAAATTTTTGGATTTTTAGGTAAATACCCCATGCTCGTGATCCGGGCCGCGCATGTATTACTGCAGTTACCTGCCAATTATTAAAAAATGCGACAATCTAATTATGTAAAAAGTCAGCGATGAGTAAAGGCAGGAGGAGCGGAAGTGCCTGCCATGGGGGACCTTATATATATTATTATTATTATTATTATTATTATATTATTATTATTATATATTATTATTATATATTATTATTATTATTATATATTATTATATATTATTATTATTATTATTATATATTATTATTATATATTATTATTATTATTATATATTATTATTATATATTATTATTATTATTATTATTATTATATTATTATTATATATTATTATTATTATTATATATTATTATTATATATTATTATTATTATTATTATATTATTATTATATATTATTATATATTATTATTATTATTATTTTTATTTTTACAGCGATTTACAAAGGGAATCACACGCTGTACTATTTTCTTAGACTCATCGATTGTAATTATGAACCTTCTGAAACTTCTTTGTTTATCCCTATCCCATGCATGTTTAATACCCTCGCTGTATTAGCCTCTACCACTTCTGCTGGAAGGCTGTTCCACTTATCTACCACCCTCTCAGTAAAGTACGGTATATCAAAATGACTCCATAATTTGGGAGAGGGTTTAATGGACTCTCATTGGCTGTCTCTCAGCTGGTGGAGTGGGGGGGTCAAGTTACCTAAACAAAACCCCAAGTTGTTGTGTGCGTTACAGCAGCCCCCTGATTAGGAATTCAAATTTAAGATAAAATGCAAAAACTCATGTAAATTAAAAAAATGTGTTAAAAATAAATGAATCTGATCTCTGGGCTGCTTCTGCCTGGAGGCGGATCTCAGCTTCTGTTTGCACAAACTTCCAGGACACTCAATAAATGTTATATTTGTCAAGTGAGGGCACTTAAGGGTTTGGGAGGAGGGGGTAATGTGTCCTGCTGGGAAATTCTATGCATGAATGCAGGGCAGGGAGGAGGGGTAGGTGCACTCAGGGCAAGGGCAGGTAGGAGGGGTAGGTGCACTCAGAGGCACGTAGGAGGTGTAGGTGCACTCAGGGGCAGGGGCAGGTAGGAGGTGCACTCAGGGGCAGGGGCAGGGGCAGGTAGGAGGGGCACGCAGGGGCAGGGACAATCTCCTTTACAAGTACTTGACATAGGAAAGGCCTATTGTTTGTTGTGTCAATCAGAGTGAAGGTGAGAGCAGCTCATCCCTCTCAGGAAGTCCTTTGATAAATACCCCTGCATGTCCCCCCCCCCCGCATGGTCCCTTCTGCCCCCCGCACAGGATGCTTTTCCAAACACCTCATTTTTATGCAGTTTGGCCATATTCCCCCCACCCGTCCACATGTTTGAATAATTCGTCCTTCTCACTCCATGGGTTTTTTATTGTTATTTGTACTTGGCCAATGAGCTTGCACTTTATTACCTGCGAGGTGAAAGGGTATCTGGTTTCATTGTTAATGCCTGTCCAGCCATATGCCTCCCGCCCTCTCTGCCAGGCTGGGGTAGGAATGGAACAGGGGCCCCGGGGGCTCTAACTTACAGGATAACTCTGTGACCAAAGAGGTTCTGCAGCAGCTGGGGCGCCCCCTGGTGTTTCTGCCAGACAAGTACAGATATGGGGGTTATTACGAATAGACCAGAGCTCTCTTGTGGCTCTCAATGGGTAATGCCCCACATCCCAAATCCTGCTGGGTCGCGTGGAAGGGATTCTGCCCCCGTGTATTGGAAGAGATGCCCCCTAGCAACAGTTTATTAACCCCTGTCACATGCAAGGTCGGGGAAATCCGTGGCAGGAGTAGTAGAATTGCCCCCTTGGATCCCGGTGGGGAGGGGTAATACCTGGCTGGGGTAGTAGTATTGCCCCCTGTGGGAAGGGTTGATACCTGGCTCTGGTAGAAGTATTGCTCTCCTCGGTCCATGTGGAGAGGGGGTAATACCTGGCTGGGGTAGTAGTATTGCCCCTGGGCTCCCTGTGGGGAGGGGTAATACCTGGCTGGGGTAGTAGTATTGCCCCTGGGCTCCCTGTGGGGAGGGGTAATACCTGGCTGGGGTAGTAGTATTGCCCCTGGGCTCCCTGTGGGGAGGGGTAATACCTGGCTGGGGCAGTAGCATTGCCCCTGTGGGGTGGGGCAGTAGCCCTGTCACCCTCAGCCTGGCTGCACGCGGGGTGGGCGGGCTGTGGGCGGTCCCCGGCCGGTGTTGTCCCCGGTCCCAGCCTCAGCCCCTCAGACAGTTGAAGCTGCGGTGTGGGGGGCTCCGGGATCACAGCGCATGCGCAGCCTGCCGCTCAGACCAGTGCACACCATGGCCCCCTGGCTACTGCTCGCCAGCCCTGTCCTTGCCCTCTGGGTGCTGCTCTGCCCCTGCCCGGGGGCTGCTGGGGGGCTCCGGAGGGGTTCTGCGGACTCGTGTGGATCCAAGGTGAGTGTTACCCCCGCCTGGGGCTGCCGAGCTGCCCTGAGTGTATCTTTGTGTTACTTTGTATCTCTGTATGTTACGGTGCTGTGCGGGATGCTACAGAGTATCACGGTGTGTTTATTGTACAGCATTCTGTTATAGTGTATAATGTGTTATATTGTGTATAGTGTGTAATAGTGTTTAGTGTATGGCTGTATAGTGTGTATCGTATGGCTGTATAGTGTGTTAAAGTGTATAGTGTGTTTATACTGTGTAGTGTATGGCAGTGTATAGTGTGTTATAATGTTTTGTGTTGCAGTGTATTATGGTGTATTGTGATATATTGCATTTCATTACATTGTGTTAAGGCATGTGATGTCACATTATATTTTATTGCTGCATTATATTATGATGTCACGTTATGTTATGATGTTAAGTTATATTCTGCTCTGTATATATAAATGTCTGTATTGTGTAATTAATGACCTGGAGCTCTGTGTGTTCAGTACATGGATGTGTCACGCGTGGTTAGTGTCATAACATTGCACAATGTGTCTGCCACAGCTGCTGGGCGTACAGTGTATGTATAGACTTCCACACACGTGACGGAGACATGTATATACAGCATATATGACCTGATTACAGTGTTTCCCGCACACTGGCTTTTTTTTTTTATATGTGGGGTACAGTTTTTTGGGGCGGGCAGGTTTCTTTAACTCTTTGCTTCCTGGCCTGTGGCTGTTACCTGGCTGAGAAGGTGATTAGCATTTCCTTTCCTGAGGGGGCTGTTAGCCCCCGTGTTTGGGGGAGGGGAGTCTGTATCCTGGGGGGGGTGAAGAAGTCGCAGGCCCTTTCATCACCCCCCCTCCTCTGCTGGTAGTGGAGGCTGTCAGCCAGATAATAGGGTCTTGTAATGAGAGGACGGGGCAGATCACTCATGTGTGTGTATGGAGGGGGGGCTATAAAGAGTATTTCCTCCCCAGCAGTCTTATTATATCAAGCGCTCCCTCATTTATTCTGCCGCCTATTAACCCAGTAGCTGCTGCCATCAAGGGTTTAATCCAGGAGTTAGGTCTTCCAGCTGTGTGCTGGGAGTGATGGGGGTAGGCACTCATGTGTTACCCCATCCCTGAGTGCGTCAGTAAATAAATACCAGATCATGGGGACGGGGACTTTTTTTTAATCACATTTAGGACCCTCTTCCTTTTTTTCTGCTTTTCCTGTCATTTTGCCGCTCGCTGGCGAGGAGGATTTCCTCAAATTCGAAACATTAAACACACAGCAGCTCCCTTTGAAGTTAAGAAGGCATCTTACGTTCCTTCCACCCCTCCCGCCTCCTGTACAGGGGGCAATAAGCTTCTCATGTTTGCCCCCGTCATTCCAGAAATAACCCCCTTTTGCCCCGAGCACCTAAGACTTTGCCACTGGGGCAATCTCTCTGCATCTTGGGGTATTTGAGGAAGGTGTTGGGGGAGGGGGTGACTTGCTTGGCCTGTTTTTTGTATACAGGGTCTGAATGGGCCGGCTATGGCTTCCGATGACTAATAGCCCCCTGTAATATATTGTTTACCCCCAGGGTTGGCCTGTCTTTGAAGTCGGACCTTAAGGAAACAAGCCACTGTTTGCCGTATTAAAATCCCTCGGCATTTCCTTCCCCAAACCACAAGCCGCATCCCTCCCCCCCATCTAACCGCAGGACACCGCGCTGATTAGAATGCAGCAGCCTTTACTCTTAGGATTGTTTCCATAACCACCTGTTTGCATGCAGCAGCCCCACAGTCTTTGTTTTTATTATATAACAAAATTAAAAAGTACAAAACATTAACTGTAAACACACGAAGACGTCTCACGGGATACATTCTGCGGCACGTTATACCTGCTACGTTTCTATGTTGCGATGGCGTGTTTTGTCTCAAGAGCTTGCAATCTACACGCTTGCAGGAGGCCAGTGGGAGGAATGTTGTGATCCTCCTGATGTGTTTGGAGGATTTAGGAAAGGATCTGGGTAGAGGAGCAGCTGCACTCAGTTAGGGATCCGGAGCCGGCTCCGCCGCGCATGGTTTATGTCAACGTCCACTCTTACAATTTTTTTTTTTGGGTCGGGAAAGTTGACATCTGGTTTAAAACTTTAATTTTCTTCAACTACCAGCAAAAAAAAGGAAAGAAAAAATCAAATCGCTGCGGCAGAAAAGAAAATCCTCTTTTTGTTCCTGAAATCTGAGAGGGAAGGAGGTTAAGCTGATTTTTCTTGTTATTTGGAAATTCTCTCTTAGTCCTCCTCTTTTTCAATATGTCCGGCATGGAGGAGAGGAGAGGAGAGGAGAGAGACGGGGGAGAAAAAAGAGAGAGAGAGAGAGAGAGAGACGGGGACAGAAGGGGGAGAGAAGAGAGAGAGAGAGAGAGAGACAGGGACAGGAGAGAGAGAGAGACGGGGACAGGAGAGAGAGAGAGACTTGGACAGGAGAGAGAGAGAGAGAGAGAGACGGGGAGAGAAAAGAGAGAGAGAGACGGGGAGAGAAAAGAGAGAGAGAGAGAGAGACGGGGAGAGAAGAGGGAGAGAGAGAGACGGGGAGAGGGGACAGGAGAGAGAGAGGGGATGGGAGAGAAGGGGGAGAGAGAGACGGGGAGAGAAGAGAGACATTTTAAATACATAAAGGGATTTAACAAAGTGGAGGAAAACAGTTTATTCCAAAGGAGGAGAAAAGTTACAACAAGAGACGGAATCTTCCGGCGGGTTCTAGGTTTCTGTGTTGCAGTAAATGAGGATTGTGGCCGTAGTTTTGGGGAGTTGGTTGTTTGAAGCCCCCGTCTCCCCCGGCAGTTTGTGGTTTATTGGTCCGGTGCCCACCGAGAGTCATTGGGATGTAAATGCGAGAGCTCCCCACCTCTGTCATGCAGATTGCGGGGCTCGGTTCCGTGTTTTGGTCGGGGGGGGGGTGCGAATCGTTTTTGTCTTTGTATAGAAGTGTCTGGAACCTGCGGCTCATTGTGATGCGAACGGCTTCTGTCCCGGCTGCGATGGGTAACCGGTGGGTATGGGGGGGGGGTTCCCAGGTACACGGCGTCGGCTGCCGGTGGGCTCGGCGGTATCAGGCCGCGAATGACGTCTCCGCAGGAGCAGAGGCATGACCTTGTGGTGTGGCTCAACATTCAAAACATCAGAGACTTTCCAGAATATAAGGTCAGGAGATAAGATACCGCCTTTTCCATAACCCCAAACTACACGCCGGAATAACTTTATAGCCACATCGGCCAATCACCGAGCTCCGTTTAGGTATATTTTGGACCAACAATGTTGTGTATAATAAAAGTCTTGTAATCTGAGGCTTAATACTTCCCGTAGAGTGTAAGCTCTGTGGAACAGCGCCCTTTCCGTGCAGAACGCCTTAACTGACAACCCCTGAAACACTTACATAACTTGTGCTGTAGATCACCCTTTAACCCTTTGTGTGCCGTAGGGGTGTTAACTTGCCAGTTGGCTTCCATATGTGCGCCAGATCTCGAGGCACATGGCGCCGCACCTGCTGTTTTGTTACACTTGGTAATAACCGTATCTGTGAATTAGTTTTGGGGATAATGGGGGGGGGATTAGGGCGACATTCCATGCGCTCTACTAAATGGTTGAGTTGAGATTCCACATTGAAACTGTCCCGGTACGCCTGCCGGCAGCCATGGCCGTCCCGTCTCATCACGCTTACCCCCCGTGTAACGGAGAACCAAGCATTTTCAGCACATCGTTTGTTTTTTTTCTCATGATTTTAGCCACAAAGCAAAAGAAGGGGCTATCTTTGGAGCAGTTGCCATAGAAACCAACATGACGTAATAGAGAACCCTGCGCCAGTTCCGTATAGGATAAACATACACGGAGTCCGTTCTGCGTATCGCCCTTCTATAGGTCCCCCGTACGCCTAGGGGTGACATCCGCTGACCCTGTGCATGGGGCTCTTGTTCTGCCTGGGTTTAACCCTTCGTTTTTTTATGCCTGGTCTCTGCCATAGTCTGTTGAGCTTTTAATGCATCTCCTTGGAATTTACCCCGCGAGGGCCAGAGGGTTGGTCGGTGCTTAACCCCCCCCCCCATCGTAAAGGGGTAATAAAGCACTCACAGAGGAAGCAGAATCCACGTTTTACCCTCAAGGTGGCAATAAACCATAAGGGTGTAAGTTTGCACCCGGGCGCCGCTCACAACACAGCCAAGAGCTGGCAGCTCTTATAACTTTAATGCCCCCCTGGTACTGAAAGGGCACAGAGTTCACGTTTTTTATACATTTAACCCTTTTTGTACGTCCGGTTCCCCTCCTGTTTGTTTGTTCGCGTTAGCGTGATGCGAACACGACCCAATAATTAAACCTGCGCCGTTTAATGTGAAGCAGCTGTCCCTCCGAGCAAAACAACTCCGGAAGTCGGGGCTTTTCCTCCCCCTAAAGCATGTGTTTGTCCACGGAGCTGCTAATTTAAAAGGATGCAATTAACCTTCTCACCCCGTCGGCTGGCCATGTGCGGGATCCACGTGATCCACGATTACAGAATCTCCGGGATAAAACGATCAGACTTCCAGACTTAAATAAAGAAAATACAGCGGCTTTAACGTGTCGCTGCTCCCGGCACGCGCTCCACACGCAATACCATTAAGAAACCCGTGTTAATCGCGCCTTTCTGGCACGGACTGGCGAGAAAAAGAGCGGATTTGGTGAAGATTATGCCTTTTATCGGCCAGCTGGCATATAATAGATCGCAAGCCTTTATGTTCGTCTAGAGCTCTTCTTCGCGCTTTTCTAGCTCTAAACTTTGTTTTAGGCTATTTCTTATTTTTTTTTCGCGGTTTGATATACCTATCCTTGTGGTATTCAGTTCTACCCCAGGAATTGCTGACCCCCCCCCCCCCCGTCCTTTCCGTAATACAGGCTACAGGGGTGAGGCATTTAGTTCATGTCGTCATGATCTGGGTCTTTGTGTCTGTAATGTTTCAGGGTTTGGACGTCGGCTCGGCAGCTGTTTGTGAAGAACGCCCTAACACTTTATTGTAGCTCGAGCTTTGGCCAGATGGATCTTTCGCTCTGCGCCCTCCGTGGGCTGTTTACTTCTCGCACATTGTAAAAATCCTCCGAGGTTTTTCTTTTTTTCTTTTCTTTTTTTTATAATTTCACGTGAAAATGTAACACGGGCGGCGAGGATTGTCCGCAATCTCTTCATAGTTTCCAAGCAGATCTGAAAACTGGTTCTTGAGCAGGAAGTTGACGTATGATACAGGAAGTGGAGAATGCAACAAGGAAATTGTTCCCCCCTCCCCGTGCCACACTTTTTCTAGATGTGCTTACATTTTAAAAGAACTGTTTTGGGTTATTTTAAGTATGAGATAAGTTTAGTTCTAGGTTATTTTCTTGGAGTCTATGTTTTGAGGGCTTTTTATTTCTAGCTTCAGTTCCCCTTTTATATCTTAATATAAATATTCATTATTTACTTTTACTGTGACCATTAACAATAACTGAAGTAAATATATTTATAGACAACTCGCTGTCCCTCTGAAAAGTGAGAAAATACACTGTTTCACTTTTTTTTTCATGGCGCCCGCGTGTTTGCCCGGCGGTGGCGTAGATTCAATGTACTTTTGATCCATTCAAGGAAGAGAACGGGATTTTTATAGCCATGGGGTTTTTTCTGGCTTTTCTCTGAAATTCGTATTTTCTTTTCCTGTTGATATTGGAAATATTTAGTGTTGCGTTAATAATATTTGGCGCCAGAGATGGATTATTGGATTATCCATCTTTGTGGTTAAAATATTCTTCGGAGCATTGTCCTTTCATATAAAATGCGTCGGGATTTGTATGACCAGAACGACAGAGGTCCTGGAGTTGGGGAACCATATGGATCTTTATAGGCAAAAAAATAGTCTGGCTCCCAAATTTCCTGTATTTTTACCCATTTCTAGCCATTGATATTACACAGACACTCAAAGTGTTAAACATTCATCCAAAGTAATGTTTTATATATGAAAAAAACTGATACTTTTGGGAAGTATTAATTTTTCTTACCCAGACTCCTTTGCAATAAGTGTTTTTTGGCGTGAGACTACACGGGGGATTGAAATCCGCGTAATGCAGGACAGCGGCGGACGTCAAATATTTTTTTCCTCCCCAATTTTTGCACAATATTCAGTAAGAGAATTTTGGAAGGCTTATTCCTCAGCAAACAGGGCAATTGGGGAGACCGGGACCTCTATTCGCTGAGATATAGAGGCCCTTTGAGTGCAAATTTTATTTTGCAAAATTTTCTGCTGTGTCTATGAAACGGCTTAATGGGTGAAAAATGACAATTATTAGATATTCAGTTTCAGGTTGGATTACAGCAACTCGTTGATGTGGCGCAGTACAATTAGATCAAAGTGGTTTATTTTGAGGGGGAAAATTTTAAGAACTGTAAATTTTTTATATTGAGTAATTTTGGCATGCAGCAGTAAAAAAAAATAAAAATTAAAAACACCAAAATTTGAAGCTGAATAGCATTTGGGATGGAAGTAGCTGCCGTCAAACACAATTGGTAACCCGGCAAAAGCCTGCGATCCTCCTTACTGCATTGAAATGCAACAATGCGGCCCCCTGACCCCCGACGTCCCTTGTTCGGAAGCTGTGAGAACATTCCCGGTCGGCTGGCCCCGAATTAATGGAAATCTGTAGAATGGTAACTCCTGGGGACTTCAAAAACAAAAAAAAACTAAATTTGAGGAATTAAGAAAAAAAATGGAAAGAGAAAATTAATGAAACATCTGCTGTGCTGCGCCCGGGACAATACGGCCGCCGTGTATCCCGGGTCACCATGCGCCGCTCTCTAGACGTCACACTGTTCTGTTTATTCATTATGGGAATGTTAGCGGGCAGTTCCCAGTACCTGCATCCTGATAATGGCGTCACACGGAGACTTGGCAGTCACTCGCCCGCCCGACAATTGGTTTCATTTGTTCGCTGCCCTCCGAACTTGTGTTTTCTGCCAAAATTGATTAAAAGGGAAAATAAAGCTACATTCTGAGAGTTTTTAAAAAAAAGGAAGATTGTTTAAAACATTATTTTTACACTGAATGGCATATTTTTATTTGTAAGCTGAGGGAAGCAGTTTTTTGTTGCACTTGTCACTTCCTGTTCTATTCTGTTGGCTTCCTGCCCAGAAGTGCTCAAAAAGCAAGTGCAGAGGACAATTTACTCCCCCACTGCTTTCTGAATTAAAAAAATCTCTGCAGTTTCCATCCATATTTGTAAAAATGGCGAAAAAGTTTCACATAGGAACCACTTTCTAACTATAATTAAGAAAATATTTGATTTGCAAGACTCTTATCGGGTAGATTCGATCAGTTTAGCCGACAAGGCCCTGTTTCAGTTCCAGCTTGGGAATTGTATCAAATTACAAAGTTCCGGCCCGGCCTTTTCATTTTTAACGTTATCTGGGAATCTCACGTTCGCTTTGCAGCATTTGTAGTAATTATCGTTAATTCTGCCATCTGGAGACAGGATTTAATCATTAAGGAAACTCAATGCTGTGCATTTATCCCGAGTTTACAAAAAAAAGGAATCGTGAGACATTGGCAAAAAAAAAGTCCAAACATTTAAATAAACTTTCCAAACAAAATACAAAATGCGACCATTTGCTCGTGAATGACGCGCCGCTTTAGATTTATTTTAATTTCTTAAAAATAATGGAGGTAATTTTTTTTTTATACAAAACATGTTTAATTTGTAGTTAAGAATTTTATCTTAGAAAATGTTGCAGATAAAAGCCATTAAAAAATATTAAACTAGAAATCCCTGATGTAAAAAAGACACAAAAAATATATCGTCTAGATATCTTTCTACGCAGTTTGCATTCCCACGAGCAACAAAGTTTCTCTTTGCGTAAAACTCTTCCCGTCCCAGAATATTAATATATCAGTTCTTTTTCAAAATAGTCAATTCTGAAACAGGCAGGAAGTGGATTTTAAAAACTTTTTTGGGGAAAAAAAGCCAATCTGATAATAAATGAATCTGATGATTAGCGTAGAGTTGTCGGGATGCGGGAAGTGGGTGGAAACATCGAGAATAAAGTGTTACATAACAAAGTGCTTTCCGTTCGAAGCAGTTTTGGTTGAATAATTAAAACTCCAAAAATGGTTGGCTGGCTTTGGAAAGTAGAGTTTCCGAAGCGGATCCCGCAGCCCTGCAGGGTAAATGGATTCTTGTTCTTTCCCCTTTTTGCATTTTTTTTGGGGGGTTGGGGGGGTCGTTATAAAAGGTCGGCGTGAAACAGCAAGTCAGACTCATCCAGCTTAACAGGTGAAAAGTTGTTCTGCGGCGTATCGAGACGGCCGAGCGCACAAAGGCTCCATGTTTTATTCATAAGCCCGGGACAAAGTGGAATCGCCGGAGCTTAAGTTTCAGCAAATACCCCCGTTTGGGGAGGTAATTCAGAAATCTCCCGCTCGCATTCGGCTTTCTTTTAAACGGAGCCCAGCGAGTGTGAAATCCCATGCTGCTTCATAATGGGGGCTCATTCAGGCCGGCTGAGAAAAGATCCTATTCCCGTTCCAATCGCTGCCTTCTATATCCCGCTGTCAGATCCCAGCGGCTCCGAGTCACTTCTCTTTATCTACCCTCGGCATAAATAAATATAGATTGACTTTATCGCGTCGCCCCGGGGGCCGCTGCTTTCATGTGGAATCTCCTTCCTATTGTTTGATGATAAATAATAAACCGGTTAGTTATCGCACGCAGGCATCGTCGTGTTACAATGTAACGTCGTTATTCCGCCCAATGTATTCTTCCGACTCGAGAGTAACAAATTCTTGGGATTCCACCAAAGCCAAATCATCGTACATTATCGGGAACGTTTCTGGGAAGCCATGACTTCTAGACACCGATATACATTCTAGATTCTAGAAAGTTTGGAAAGACTTTTCTTGGTAGAAGAGTTTAGACAAACAAAGACGGTCAAAACTGGGGTATTCTGGAGCTCGATTTGGAGCAGTCGCCATAGAAACCAATGGAGAACAGATTGTAACCAACAACAATTGGAACTCTTATGGACGCCATAAGTTATTTAAATATTGTTTTGTTTTTTTTTTATATTGGTGTTTTTTGGGGGGGGGGGCTTTATTTAACGGTATTTTTATATTTTTTTTGTGATTTGGTTAAACTAGAGAGAAAATGTTGATGGGACGGACCCTGTGGGACCATCCCGTACCCCGTCTGTAGAAACCATTCGAGTGATTAAGAAACTGAATGTTTTATCCATCTTTCGTTAAGATGAAATACGGCAGATCCATCAAATGTATCTAATTGAAATCAAATAATAGTGTCCAGTAATTAAAACAATAATTTTATTATAAATATATTGGAAAATAACAATTCTAAAAGAGGCAGCTGAACCAATAACGTCTCCGGTCTTTCAGGTGGCTCATAGAATTACACCAATATTTTTTTAGGAATCTATCTCTAAAAGTAAAGTTTTGGGATTATGCTTTTTATTTAGACTGTAAAATTTAACTTAAATTATGTTTCAAGTCTTTGCTGAACAGACCTTTGGAATTATGCATTGGGGGCATTTTCTGCTGTGAAATGGTAAAAACAATGGAATCGCCATGGCAACCAATGGAATGTTCTTGGTGATTGCTCCAGTTTGCACCAGAATCACTCTTTATACATAGCGGCCAATATGTTGTCAACGCGACGCGCTCCTTCTTCCGAAAGGCCAGAGATCGCGGTGCCGCGCATGTTCTTTAATACACTTCTGTGTACATGCCATGTCAGACTGATAGAACATAGAATTTTCTTTGTCTCCATTCAGTGATCAAAGTCCCGGAGCCCGTCCCTTATTGTTTCGTTTTTTTTTCGCTCACGTACAATCTGTAGATACCATTACATTTTTTCAGCATGAAACCAAACACTCGAAATCCCAGAAGCTGTCTCAAATTTATTGCTAATAAAAGAATTTATTGTGCCGAATGACATCTGCTCTATCACTCGGGGAGCAGAACCTGGCAGGCAGCAGACAGGAAATATTTCCATTGAGATCATGAGAGCAGAGGCAAAAGTGTCTGATTTCACTTAAATCCCAATAGATAAAAAAGATAATTAAACCATATTTTTTTTGTGCGTTTTTTTTCTGTGATGATTATTCCTGTGTTCAAAAAAAAAATCCTGCAACAGTGTGCATCCGTTTCGCTGAGAAAACATTATTTTTGCTCCATTAAGCGGTAATTTATAAGGAAAACACCGTATATTTTGGGGCTAATGAACTGGGACGTCAAGAGTTAATCCATAGACAGCCCAATATTTCCAGACACCGTCTGCAAAAAATGTACAGTTTAAGTTTCAGATAATCTAGTTTGGCAATGATCAGGACTTCTTAATGGTGATCACGGAACAGATTTGAATAAAATGAAAATATTCCGACTTCTTTTTCCTCCCCCATTTTCCAAAATTACCAAATGCCTTTAACAGCCTCTAAAATTCGGCCGGGACATACAATAAGATTTAGGGGGGGAAATATAGCATTTCTTTCTGATTTGTACAAAGGCTAAAATTCATAAAAATGTAAATATATTCCATTCAAAAAGGTTATTTAGAATTAAAAGTAACCCCCCCCCCCCAATAAATAGATGGCAAAAATGTATTTAGGATTCCAGCAATATATTGGGTCATTAGATTTGGAGAAATCAGTAATAATATAGTTTGACGTAGCGCATTCCATCACACAGTCATAAAACAAATCTACCTTCTCTTCCCAGAGTCCTGCACCAGTTACAGGATATAGAATAAGATTTTATGCACTAAAGGCCAGGTGCATGATGGGAGATAATATATTCTTAACTCAAAAGTTACATGATGTAAGAAGAAATGGGGTCTTAAACTTGCATTAAAAATAAAATAAAAAAACCACACAATTTATATATCGAGTATAAATTAAACCAAAGATTTTTGGGACAGATCTATTTTGAATTTGCCCCAGGATGTTTAGAATAAATTCTGCTTCTAGACTTAGTTTATTCTTATGTGAAATAATAATTCTGTTAATCCGTCTGTTTACCTTTTGAGTCAGATAGTTTGAGATTTAGAGTGTGCGTGGAGTGCTGCGCTCCGTGCCAGGCGTTCTGGACACTAATAAAGGGCGTATTGTTTTATTCCCGGCTACAAAATGCTCCTCTAGAGCTTAATAAGTAATGTTTGTTTTTAGGGATAATTCCTCTTGTATGTTAGATCCTGACGTGCACAGTTGCCCCCGGGCTATAGGGTTTAGGAATCTTCTGGTGTTTGCCTACATAAGATGCCAGGCAACGGTAAGATTAATGTCGCGCATGTTATGTGCCCCGGTCAAGACTGGCTCCTGCTGTGTTTTTCAAGGTTGTGAATGATAAGGTTAACTGTGGCCCCTGATGCCCCTCTTTCCTCGCCTCGTGTCCCTCTTTCTTCCCCTGATGCCCCTCTTTCCTCCCCGGATGCCCCTCTTGTCTAGGAGGTCAGAATGTTTGCTGGGTATGAGGGTATCGCAGGGTTCTACGGCCCTAAAAGCCCCGATAATGTGTATAGAACCAGCAGGAAACGGCTTTATAAATTAAACGGGGTCAATAAATGCCCCAACCACACCCCCTAATTTTGGTAGGTATATTAGATGGCGGGGCATTCCCATTAATCCTTCTGATCTACTGACACAGTAATACTAGTGATCTTATTAATACGATACAATGTTATAAGAGTGTTTTATTCCACAAAATTGATAGAACTGCTCCCTTAAAGGGTTAAGAGGTGGATCCCTGAATCTTTATATATATATATATATATATATATATATATATATATAATATATATATAGTGGTTCCTTTAACATCGATATACTGATCCACAATAAGTTCACCAGACATGCACGGATATCATTTTGGGTCCAAAAGTAGCCTTTTGTGGCCGTCAGAAAGTGCACAAGATTATAAGTTTCAGATAATTGTCAGATGCAACCAAAGTAGAATTTAGTTAGCGTGTCCGGGCAAAACCCTCCGTTTGATGATGAGTTTAAGTGGGATGATTAGATTTCTTTTCAGGAAACTCTCGTTTCACAAAAACTGTAATTATGAGCTTGCGTCTGAGGATGGATGTAGCACGCAAGCCTTTGTTTTGGCGTCCTTTCAAACATTCTTCCACCAAATCCTCAGGAAAATGGTGATTTCAAACTGTTTGGGGTTTTTTTTCTGGCGTTTTATAAGGTGTGAGATCCATAGGGTGTAACATTGACTGGTAGAAGAGAAGACGCGCGCGCCAAGTGTGTTTTAATCAAAAAAAGAAAAGGGGGCTCTGGAAAAAAATGTTTGATTCATCTTATTTTAATGGTTTAAATTTCGTAAATTAGGCATTTTATAGAATAAATGCAATTGATGTTTTAACAGTGCGAAGCGTTAACAGCCATAAAGTGTGCTACACACAACATGACGAAGAGCCCAAATCCCTACCCCACTTCCGGTTAAAACAATGGAATATTCCAAATCCATATTCCACTTCCTGTTAATACAATAGAATATTCCAAATCTATATTCAATTTCCTTTTAATATAATCTGATATTCCAGATCCCTACCTCACTTCCTGTTTGCATAGTGGAATATTCCAAATCCACCAATCCACTGAGTTAACAGGAAGTGGGATAGGGAGATTTGGAATATTCCACTGTGTTAACAGGAAGTGGGATAGAGAATATTCCTGTTAACGGAATAAAATATTATCTATTTGGAATTTTCTATAAAAATATTGTATATGTGGGCAAACCTGATGACCCCAATATATTGGAAAATTCCCCAATAAAAATCTACCGATGTTTTGGGTATGAAAGCCCTCTCCCTCAACACCCCCACCAGCAGCCCAATGGTTAATTTATTAAATCTTATAGTGAAATGTAAAAAATAAACCTTCTGGCCAATCGCACTATAACGTATATAATACAAATGCCTCTCTATAGATTACCCCCGTAGGGCGTTCGGCACATCTGGTGACGGAATGTTCTGTGACTTGAAAGAATGAATTGCCCTCTAATTGTAGCCTGGAAATTACCCCCCCCCCCCAATTGCTTTTAGACATGCATTTCCCTAAATCTTGTTTTTTTTTTTCCTGCTCATGGGCCACAGATGCGCGTTAAAAGATATATATTTATGTACAGTGGAGATTTAGCTATAAAAAAGATTAAAGCGCATGGGAAACATCTTTGCGTTAATTGCGACGAGCCGGGAGTTTTTTTAATATCCTCCGCGCCGCTCATGCGCTTCTGCAATCAGCGGAGAGCCGAAGTTTCCAGACCTGCTTGATTAGCGATTAGGATCAAAAACCCTCTAATTACTTCTCCTTGTTCGGATCTGGTTACGGGGGGGGGGGGGGGGGGGGGGGGGGGGGGGGGGTTGAGATTCCCCAGTCCATGCTATTTACCAAAAAAAGAGACATAGTCCATTTTTAACCCTGTGATCCCCAATAAGTTAAACACGGACTCTAAACCTCCCAGCCTACGAGTTTTCCGAGCCGAGTCTCGTAGAATACGGGGTTTTTTATTTGGACCACAAGAAAACAAATCTAAATCTTCCATAAAATGCCTTTTTTACCTTTTTCCACCAATCTTTTCGCTTCTAGAAAAAGTTTTTTTTGCTCTCTCTCTATTTCTGGTTTAAGTCTTGGCCGATCGCACGTGCGGCTGATATTATCGGCTGGCATCAAACTTCTTTGAGTATTTCATATAGAATTCTTCCAATTTTCCTCTTTTCTGGCTCCTGAAACATGAGATCGACTCCTGGAAGTTTTTTTCGCGGCTCCAAAAACGTGTCGATCGAAAGAAGAAACAATTTTTTTTAAAAAAACTTTGTACGTACCACCATCATCATCATCATCATCATCTTCAATGCCAGCAGGACTTTCATTGGGGAAAAAGAAAACTAAACTCGAAATACGGAATGTGAAATTTCTACAAAAAATTAGTATATTTTTGTTTCGATGGACTCAGAAATGTAAAAAATTACAAATGTAGGGGAGGCCATTTTTTTTTTTTTATGAAATGACTCAAAAAGTTGGGCGTTCAATTGGCAAACGGCTGATGTCTTCGGGAACTTGTGTTTGGGGTACAGGTACCCTTCAGGTACATGAATGCCCGTCCAGATCGGCGTCTTTTCTCTTTCTAGTTGAATAACAGGCGCGTTTCACGCACACAGCGACCCTGTGTTCCCAGAAAAAGTTGAACCTCTGCAAAAAGCATCCAGGAAACCTCCTCCTGGGGGGGCAATTCCCCGGGGCATCATCCGTAGCCGCCTATTAGGACAGCGGCCGGGATAACCGGCTGTTTCACAGACGCTCTGATAGAAGGATCTCCCAGAACAGATCTTTCCCAAAATCTCTTATTTCCCTTAATCGGGAAAACCAAGCAAACGCTCGACTCGGCTGAATCTTATTAATCTTATTCGAGAGGAACTTTATGAAGCCTCAAGAAATGGGCTGCGAGAGGGGGTTACAAACAGGGTGTGTAGAGGCATTATATATATAATATATAATATATATATATATAAAAAGTGTAATTTATAATCTGGATAAAAAATCTCCCTCTAAATCTTATCGGGCAACTTTTATACATAATACAAGTAAAAATGTGGATACATTGCTGTAAATGTAACATTCAGGGCTTCCAGGCCTTTAAAACGGCTCCGCAGCCGACGCGTTTTACAGCCATAAACAAGAACCAGATCGCTTTTTGGTGCTAATTTGCTTTAAAACTACAATTCCTAATCTGAAATCCTAGATTATTATCTGGGAATTCTTTTTCCCGCGGTCGCTCCGAATACATTTTCTGACCCTTGCATTGCGAGACGCCGTGTCGTTCGGACATATCGGCGCCCCGGGGCCGGCCATACGTGCGACGGAGCGTGTTTGTATGTTTTCAAGGCGTGGAGGGAGGGGATCGGTCAGGAATTGATCCGTTTTGACAAGATCCTAATTGCTCGCAGAGGAGAATTGTGTTTAAAGTCGCAGGTAACGGTCGGACCGCTTTACGAGGCAGAGATAAGACATCTGCGTCCCGCTCGTCCAGCTGGATTGCGTTTGGGGTTTAATTGGTCCCAGAACGGAACGTTTAATGCGCGCACGGCGGGGATCGGAGGCTTTGTTGATGTCATTCTGTAAAATGTATATTTCCAGAGTAACGCAGACCACGGGGCCGATCCGTAAGAAATCAAGCCATTAAGCGCTGGTGCTGCGTGCGGAATCAGCGGATCTCGCCTCACCAGCCCTTTAACTCATAACTGCAAGCACTCAGCTCGCCCGCGTCACCCGGCTCTCCTCGCGGTGTCTCAGAGGGGCAGCTCGGCCCCGTAAGAAGGGAATGTGGTCCCGAAACGTGTGGCCCCCAAAGTGAATGTGATCCCGAAACGTGTGGCCCCGTAAGAAGGGAATGTGGTCCCGAAACGTGTGGCCCCCAAAGTTCGGATTCAAAACCTTTTAGATCATAGAAAACCAGAGAGGAATAAAATAGACTCATCGCCGGGGACCGACCTCCGGAGCTTGCAATCTACCTTTACTGGTAGCCACTGATTTTTAAGGTTCTTAAGGCATTGCACGCTTCAGCGAGTCGTCTAAGCCCAGGCCCATCACCTGTGGTCATGGCTGCCTGCAATCTGGTGGATGTGCGGAAGGAAGTGGTGTTAGTTACGGGTAACGACGGGTCACGGCGGGGTTGACTTCTTGTAAACATTGCCTCACGTTATACCTGTATGATTGCTTTAACATACCGGGGCTATTCCTCATGAGCTGTCATGAGCACTGGTAGCCCGCATACCTCCCAAGTGCCCCCAATTAGTTTTCCAGTCCCTCTCCCATATCCCTGTGCCCCCCCCCGATGCCCCTCTTTTCTAGGAGCTCAGAATCTTTGGTGGGGATGAGGGTATCACATGGGGGTCTACAGCCCTAACATATGGCTTTATAATAAACATCGTTTAATTTATTATTATTATAATTATTATTATCTTTTATTTACATAGCGCCAACAATTGACTTGGTGCTTAATAAAATCCATTATTCTTCTAAACGCCCCACTTAGTTACACCAATAGCTCACTGGGCAGGAAAAACTCCTTTTTTTGGTGTCATTTTGAAAAATACCGATTTACCAAACTGCGAAATGTGGCTGCAGGAAGCAGTTTGAGGGAAATGACACCTTGGCTTTTATTGTCCCTTTGAAATAGAAATTAAGAGGCTTTATTAGCCCAGCACAGGGGGCGTTGCACTCACTCCTCGGGGGCAATAAAGCTGACACTTGGTTAAAGTTTGGGGTAATTAACATGTAATCCAACAATTAACATTAGCAATAAAGAAAAAGAAATTGCAGGAAATCCCAGCATTTTCTACAACAAATGCTAGCTTTTACTGCGTTGCAACTCCCAACACCCTCAGCATAGGGTAAACCAGCCGCTGGAGGTCTGTGTTTGATCGGGAAAGTCTGAATCGAAGACTTCGAAACATTCGCAGACATCAAAGCCTCCGGTTTCCTTCCCAACGAACGCCGGCTCCTCGCGGATTCTCGGGCTCTATTTAACCAAAACGATGAATTCCGAGGCTTCGGGGATTCCGTCTTTCCTAATTACCAGCAACATTCGTTAAACTGGCGCAGGATCTTTTCATTGGTTTTCATCCCGGCTAAAAAAAAAATAAAAAAAATACATTAACCTGACTCGGCTTTCACAAAAAAAATCTCATTTCCAGGATAGGAAAAAAAAAAAATCTTCCTGCCCACGGTATCCATTTATAACAGTCCGCAGGAATAGTTTCATTGGTTGCTATAGTAACTCCACAACTTTTAATGGTTTGCACCAGGATTTTTAACTGTAAAAGTAACTGTATATGTAAACCCGTCATATATATATATATATATATATATACGTTAATTAGCCTGTATTTAAATTGTACAGCGCTGCGGCATATGTTAGCCCCTAATAAAGTAAGAATAGCAATATTAATAATAATAGTTTGCACACAGTCCGTCCTTAAAGCTGGGGGATCTGCACCCCCCCATCACGCATACGGCCCCTTTGAAGTCGGTGTAAGCTGGCGAGCCGGCTGGAGGTGTTGGGTGCAGGTGTGCTGAGACCAAACGGGGTTTATTGGGTTATAAAGCTGGGGGGGGGGTAGGGTCTTTTGTTTGGAAAGATGGCAGAAACATCCTCCCCGACATGAAAGAGCGGGCAGAATGAGGAAAACAGAACGGGGAGAGGTTTAAAGCCGGTGATTTCACCCTCCCGGCCAGACGACGAGCAAGCGGCCTGAGCTCCGATCCCAATAAACAGCAAAAGAACCGTTTATTCATCCATCCGTCTATCTATCCATCTGCCGGTTAGGCGCAGTACCCCATAGTGACGATATATGTTATTATTATATATTGTGGAGTTTGATCTTTTATTGGCTTCCTGTTGTTTGTGCGAAGAGATCTCTGATCTCCCAGCCAGCCCACGGATAAGCGATGCGCGGAGGAGCGCCGAGGAGCCTGATCGTCCAATAGGGTGATCAGACACCGGGGGATGAGGCAGAGGAACTGGAACTGCCGCCCTTCTATTTGAATGTAAATCCTTAAAGTGCGTTAGAAACATTCCAAGTTTTGGGTTAGGATGCTATTTAGGAAATGACTGAAAAATGTTTATTCTGTTTACTTTCATCTATTTTAAATAAATTATATAAATGTTTTGCCCGATTTTTCTGGCGATTGCTTGGATTTGTTGAGTTACGGTCACAGCGGTTCTGGCCGACTGGCTCCTTTTTTTGTTCTCCTTTTTTCATCTCCTCCGACGCGTTTTCTTTTCCGCATTAAAGGTTAAAACCAAATAAGCGGCTTTCTGCGGGGATTAGCGTGTTTTCCGCTCCGCTAATGCGCATGCAGGAGTGTCGGCTTCTTTGCTCCGTACACCTGCGTGGCATTGAACTATACAGCAATCATAACATCTGCTATCTCGTGCCGCGATGCCGCCGTCCTTTGCACGCACATGTGATTACATT